>PVIH01012074.1:0-65437 GCA_004025045.1 Sigmodon hispidus
CAAAACCTTGAATAACCCTATCAAAAAATGGGGTTCAGATCTAAAAAGGGAATTCTCAGCAGAGGAACTACGAATGGCTGAAAGGCACCTGAAAAAGTGCTCTTCATCTTTAGCCATCAGAGAAATGCAAATCAAAACAACTTTGAGATACCACCTAACACCTGTTAGATTGGCAAAGATAAAAGGTACAGATGACAGCCTATGCTGGAGAGGATGCGGAGCAAGGGGAACACTCCTCCATTGTTGGTGGGATTGTAAGCTTGTTCAGCCACTTTGGAATGCAGTATGGAGGTTTCTCAGAAAATTGAGAATCAATCTCCCCAAGGACCCAGCAATACCACTTCTGGGTATATACCCTAAAGAGGCACATTCACACTCCAAAGGTATTAACTCAACTATGTTCATAGCAGCATTATTTGTAATAGCAAGAACCTGAAATCAACCTAGATGTCCCTCAACTGAAGAATGGATTAACAAACTGTGGTACATCTACACAATGGAATACTAATCAGCAGTAAGAAAAAATGATATCCTAAAATTCACAGGCAAATGGATGGATTTGGAGAATATCCTCCTGAGCGAAGTATCACAAACTCAGAGAGATAAGCAGGGGATGTACCCACTCACTAGTGGTCTCTAAACAAACAAGAAAAAAAAGCCAAATATGCCCAAGCAGCAAACCACAACTACTGAATAGCTTGGGATCAGAAACACCCTGGGCTGACCCTTCAAACCCCAGTCCATCTATAGGAACACCTGACTCACTCTTGAGGGAGAGGGGACAAAACTGGATTTGGCCGGGAGTGAAGACTGATCCAAGCATTGTTGGGCCAGTGTGACCATAGGACTGTCTGCTCCCTGCCAAGGGAGTAGATGGGGAGTTGCAGAGAAGAAAAATGATCAGATGTGGTGGGAGGGGGAAGAGACCTTCAATAAGGATATACAGGGATGGAAAAAAAAATTCAGAGGGAAAGCTGAACACAAAGAAAATATATGTGTAGTAATTTTATTTGAATTTCCACCCTTGATAAGCCATGCTTATGATTATTATCCTCTGTATAGTTATTGTTAACTCTTCAGCATTTTTTTAAATTCTTTTTAGTGTTTCTTTGATAAATACAAAATAAAGAAAAAAAAGGAATAAAAAAAAAACCAAAAAAACAAAAACAAAACAACCTCAAATTAACATATAAAGTTCACTAACAGTTTATTACTTCTTGTAATAATATAAAAAGTTTACGTGTTGTATTATAAGCATTTATCCTTTTTAAAATAAAATCACTTGAGTGTTAAAAAAAATTTAAGAAAAATAAAATTAAGAACAAAAGTTAGCATTTAGAGGAACCAACTTAGTTTCTACAAATGAGATTCTTAGTCAGGGCTTTCTCTGTGAGCTGAGTTCGTACCTCAGAAGTCCAACCTACCATCAGGGTAAAGCCATTAAAATTCCATGGTCTAAGTGCCTGTGCTTTGTGCCATGTGAAGTGGCCCCATCTCATCCTTGCATGAAATGACCAAGGATGGTCAGCCATCTTAAGTAGTTTTATCTGTTGCTTTGATAAAACACCACGATTTTGGGTGGGAAGTATTTATTTCATCTAACACCTTGTATTCCATCATCTAGGGAAGCAGGAAACTGAGGAAGAAATTGAAGCAGAAGCTTTTGATGAACTCTGCCTACTAACTTGCACCACATGGCTTGCTCAATCTAGTTTCCTTACAGCACCCATGACCACCGGCCCAGGGCTTGTACCACCCATAGTGAGCTGGGTCCTCCCACATCAATTATGATTAAGAAAATGCAATCAGGCTTGTGTACAGGATAATCTAGTGAGGACATTATTATTTTAAAACTGAGTTTCCCTTGTACAAAATGACTCTAGTCTTTGTCCCATTTAAATAAACTAGCCAGATAACACCTTACGTGTCATCTAGAAGTTGATTACAGCAGTTTTTCTTAGAAACTATGAAATAGATTTGTTAAATTCTTTGATAAGTAGTTTTATAAAATTAATCTGAAACAGTTGGCCATTTACTCATTCATAAAATAATAACACATTCTTCATATTTACTAAGGGCCTCATATGTAATTTATTCTAAATAAAGAAAATACTGTAGTTAAGAAAGCTTATAGGCCAGTGAGATAACCTTGCACTTAAAGATGTTTGCTACCAAATCTAATTCTAGAGATTATCTAGAGTACAATAGTGGGAGGAGAGAATCAACTAATACCCACAAGCTGTCCTCTGACCTTGACATGTGTGTGCACTCTTCACACATGCATATAGCCATTTCAAAAATGATTATAAGAAAAATTACTGCCCTTGTGTAATAACTAGCTCCAACTCTCAACTCGGCACAAACCTAAAGTCTTTCAGGAAGAAGGAACCTCAGATGATAAAGTGTTGATCAGATCAGCTTATGATCATGTCTGTAGGACATTTTAAAAAATTGATTTGAGAAGGTCCGACTCACACTGGTCTTTGATTGGATAAGAAAGGTGACATATTTGGGAGGCAGTGGGAAACAGATCTTGGTGAGTTGGGGATCAGTCTGATTTAAGAGCAAGTTCCAGGACAGCCAGAGCTGTTGTTGTTACACAGAGAAATCCTGTCTCACTCCCCCCCCCACAAAAAAAAATAAAAAGAAAGAAAGGCAGCCAATAGAAGGCAAGGGGACAGGGTGAGCCACTCTCTGCTTCACGCTCCTGCTTCTGGTTTCCTCAATGGTGAACTTTAATCTGTGAGATGAATATAAATCCTTCCCTCCTCAAGTTGCTAATCTTCATGGAACTTATCACAGCAAGAAAGCAAACTAGAATACTTCACAAACCTGATTGTTAATAAATAAAGCAGTTTATGTAAATAGAGGTTAATAAAAAAACGAGTACTAAGCATATGAAACTATGTGGAGTGGTCAGGGAAAAGATTACTTCGACAATATCAAATGAGAAATGAAGAGATAGTTTCAGCTGTTAGCAGATCTGGCTGTCCTTCTGGAGGACCTGGGTTCAGTCCCCAGCACCCACATGACAGGTCACAGCCATCTCTAGCTATAGTTTCAGGCTTCCAACACCCTCTTTTGACCGCTGAGGGCATCAGGCATACATAAGGTATACAGATATACATGCAGAAAAAGTACTTAATATATATATGTATATATATATATATATATATAAAACAAAACTTTAAAAAATTAAAGGTCAATGTGAATGTATTTAAGTGCAGTATAAAGACCTGAGATAAAAAAATTTGAAGAAAGAAATGAATGGTAATTGTGGTTTGGTGGCTTCCTATGGTAGATAAACAGAGAGATTGTCATATAGATATGACCAAAATTGGCTAGCAAGGACTTCCTTGGGGTATAACAGGAGAGAGAGAGAGAGAGAGAGAGAGAGAGAGAGAGAGAGAGAGAGAGAGAGAGAGAGAGAGAGAGAGAGAGAGAATGGATTAGATTATTCGTGGAGCAAGTGAAACACACCAGGGTGGTAAAATGTCAAGACCTCTTCTGACTGGGAAATGGACTTTAGTTTTCTTAAGGATCTCTCCAAACTATTTTAAACCCTTGTCTACAAATACCTTTTTTGGGAGGGGGCACCTTTGTTCATATGTAACACTAATTCACAGAGTGACAAATATGATCCCCATACTTATTCTTAAAATTTGACAGTATAGACTTCCACACACCTCAGGCCTTTGGAAAATACATAGTTAAATTTTGAATATCTATAATAGGAAAATTTTGATTGTCTATGTGTCTTTTTGACAGAATTTTACTATGTAGTTCACACGGATGTCGAATTTACCATTGTTATGCCTCAGCCTCTTAAGAACTGAAATTACAGCCATGTGTCACCATGCCTGGTAATGAGATATTTTCATAAGAAAGGCATGTGTATTATTATACTTGTCAACTGATGTGAGACCCAATGGTGGATCTCTAGTCATCTCCAATGGTGGCTCCTTTTATTCATCTCCTATGGCAATGGAATGTTTACTTGTTTAAGTAGTGTATTATTTACTTTTCAATAGTGAGGAAACACCAAGACAGTATAGAGATGAAAAGGTTTATGTGGGATTTAGATTTCAGAGATATAAGATCCATGAATGCCAACAAGCAACCAGTAGCTGAGGGCTTACATCTTGAACCCCAAGTATGAAAAAGCAGAGAAAGCTAACTGGTAGTATCATGTTGCCCTAAACTCTGCCTTAGGTAGCATTATTTCCTCTAGCAAGGGTACACTTTCTAAGCCTCCCCACAGAGCACTACCACCTGAGGATTGAGTATTCAAAAACATGAGCCTATGAAGGACATTTTCATTCAAACCACTATATTCTATTCCCCATCCCAATCCCATAGGTTCATGACCATATTACAATGTAAAATGCATTTAGTGCAACTTTAAAAGTCTTCATAGTCATGGCTATCAGAGGCAAGCATATATTCTGACATACTTGATTACATACAATGGTAGGTACTTGGCAGGAAATAAATTGGGATGTATACTTGTCCCTGATTGGACCTGATGGCCTAAAGGAGGTGGCCTTGTGGGGTTGCCTTTTTAAGCCTATGCAAGGTGTAACTCATGGCCATCTTCTGGTAACCTAAATATGAACCTGGCCAGAGAATACCTCATTCTGGCCAGTATTTAAAGCTTGTTTCAAATTTGGTTTTAAACTGTGGTACTGGTCTTATTTTTGACTGGTAGAATTAATACCTCTAACATCTTGGGTTATCCATTGCAGCCCAGGCTTCACTTTCATAGCTTTACACAATGGCTCCTCTGGTTCTTTACAGAGGGAGGATTCCCTTGAAGATTCCATATTCCTGTTAGTCATGTATCCTTTCTAATTCTATAGCCAGCACTATGTGGATGACACTTCCAAGTTTGGGATGGACCATGGTCTCCTTGAGCCATATTTAGTGTTGTGCCCACATTTGATGACTACCAGTAGGATCCCCAGTAACACACTGACTCACAAAGATAGTTGGTGCCTCCTGCTGTGCAAGCAGAGCTTTTCAAGGAAAAAAACACAGGGATACTGTAATTGGGGGGTGGTGGGGAGACAGGCACTGTTATGGAGCTGGGCTGGGAAGTGCTTGGGAGTGTGACACTGTTATTCTGTTGGTGTCTACCAGAATTTTCTTCACTAACATCTCTTCAGCCAGGTGGACAGTAGGTTGGAATGTCCACCTGATTACTCAGAAATGTGCCTGACCTTTGGGAAATAGAAACTGAACTCCTTAAGATGACTCTGGGTTATAATAGAGGAACCTTGGCTCTCATATTAGCACCATCTTTTGATTGCAGTTGACTTCTAGGAGCCTCCAAGTTGCTGTTTAGCTGGGTGTAGCCTTGGCCTGAACACACTCTTCCATTTATTTTAATGTAGGCCAGGCCTTTCATTAATCTCCTTATCTCTTGCAACACAAGTCTTATAAGGCTGTTTTCTGATGCTCCTTTCCTTTTGTATTTTTGTCTTCCCTATGACCTGAATAATACTCATTATCAATAACCACACTACTGATTCTGCTTATAGTATTCAACTGTATATTGTTTTGTTCCAAAATTTCAATTTTTTATATCTTTGAACAAACAAACAAACAAACAAACAACACTCACCCCCCCCCCAAAAAAAAGCAAAACAAAAACCATAGTTAGGTCTATAAAAGTGATAACTTACTCTTTGGTACCAACTTCTTTATTAATTACCATTTTTTCTGTAATAAAATACTATAAGCAAGACAACTTCTATAACAAAGGTTTATTTGAGCTTAGAGTTCCAGAGTGATACTAGTCCATGATGGCTGAACAGAAGAATGGGAATAAAAAGCAAACATGGAGGCTGGATCAGGATGTTGAGAGCTCACATGGTGAACTGAAAGTAGAAAGAGTCCTGAGGCTCTCCCAGCCCACCCCAGGCCTTCAGGGAAGCCACACCTCCTAATTCTCCACAAACACAACCACAACCAGGGAGCAAGGTTCAAAGGTTCAAATATACCAGCTTATGGAGGATGTTCTCCCTCAAGCCACTACGAGTATATATATATATATATATATATATATATATATATATATGCCCTCAAAAGCCCAAATAACGATCTGCATTGCTTTATACAATTCTGAGTTAGATGTGACTAAGTTCTCCTAAGTATATGAGAAGAATTCCAATTTGTGAGACACACTGACAATAAGATAACAACCTTTTCTTCCATGTTTCCTCCTGGATTACTGAACTCAGATGCACACAAAAGAGGCAATACTCAGGAAATGAAGATC
Source organism: Sigmodon hispidus (assembly GCA_004025045.1). Classification (NCBI taxonomy): domain Eukaryota; kingdom Metazoa; phylum Chordata; class Mammalia; order Rodentia; family Cricetidae; genus Sigmodon; species Sigmodon hispidus. Next base: position 6,281 of record PVIH01012074.1, read on the forward strand.
AACAAGGCAAAACCAGCCAGGTCTCTTTCCAAAGGAGAGATGGGTACATTAAGGATATAATAACTCTCTTCTGACTCTTATATGACAGATAATAGTGTTCTACCCTGAATGTGTAACTCCAGCACTTCTGAAGAAAAATCAACTGAATTTATTTCCTACCATAATGGCTTAGTCAAATTACAGTCTTTTTCATCTTTTTGAGATTTTTTTTGAAGCATATGCTATGAAATGCTAAAATAAAATTCAGCTACTTTCAGAGTCCACTTTACAAGACAGAACTCATGCCTGATACTATTAATGTGGCCTAAATCTCTTAACTGGCTAGGTCATATGCCTTAGGGGAGAAACTAATACTAGCTATCATTTGATAAGTGGACATAGCATTAAACTTTTTAAGTTCTTATCATTACACCTACAGGTTAGCATAGTTTTCAATTCATCAGAGAAATTCCTTTTTGTAATATTTGGCAGTTAATATAGAGGCCCACCATTGATCAATGTGCAAATAGACAGCCATATACAGGACGTATATTTTGTCACCCCTCCTAGAAACATTCGGAGATTATCATGGAAGTAGGATGGGAGGTTTGTGAGAGCCAGAATTAGAGGATGTTTGTAGCACAACATTTTTTGGCAGGACATGACAAGGACTTTGCAAATGTGAACTCACAGAGACTGGGACTATGTGCATTAGACCTCCACATGCTTGAGTCAGCCAAAATTCCAACATTTTTAAGTGAGGCTTAAAAGAATAAATTTTCTTTGGGGATATAGCCTAAATACTTTAGTAGATAGTCCTCTGTCTATATAAATATAGGTAGCACTAAGCAAAATCTGTGTTTTTATTTTATTTTATTTTTAAAGGCAGCATATTAAGGTTGGAAGGAAACATTACTTAAAAAAAAAACCTGCTGGTTCCGGAACCAGGGGCTGTCTATGGAGCTTGTCCCCACACACTCTGTAGCAGACAGAGATAAATTCTGTCTGCCAGGGTCCCCCCCAGCTGCTGCTGAGGGATTTTGCACGACCATCCACCTCCAACGAATCAAACAGATAAGGACTGAGGACTCTGAAAGACAGTCTCAGACTCCACCCAAAGGTGAGGTGGGTTCAGCAGGCCCCAGTGCCTGAATCCTTGCCAGGGAAAATTATGTTCAGGTTGGGTTCTGGTTCCGGAACCAGGGGCTGTCTGTGGAGCTTGTCCCCACACACTCTGTAGCAGACAGAGATAAACTTGGTCTGCCAGTGTCCCCCCAGCTGCTCCTGAGGGAATTTGCATGGCGACCTTCCTCCAACTGATCAATCAGAGAAGGATTGAAGACTTGAAATCCAGTCCCCTGCCCAGAGACGAAGTAGAGATTGAGCAGACCAAAAGGTGACAGGAGACACACAAGTTCGTGTGCCACAACTGACTAGGAGACACCTAATCGTGAACCACTGAAGCCATGGGCAGATGCCAGTGAAAAAATATATATAATAATGTAAAGAACAACAAGATAACTCCAGAAGAAATTGGCGGTCCTACAACTACAAGACCTGAACTGAGCAATGAAGAAGAAACAGAAGGAAGCAACACTAAAAATTCCTTTATGATAATCATCAAAGCTCTCAAAGAAGATATGAAAAAATGCCTTAAAGAAATAGAAGAAAAATCAAACAAAAAATTGGAAGAGATGAACAAATCTATGAAAGAAACATGCCAGGAACTAAAAACTGAAATAGAAGCTGAAATAGAAGCAATAAAAAAGTCACAAAATGAGGCAAAGATGAAAATAGAAAATCTGAAGAAAAAAGCTGGAACCACAGATACAAACATAACCAGCAGAGTTCAAGAGTGGAAAACTCAGTAGCTCAAATGGATATATTGGTCAAAGAAAATAAAACCAAATATTCATAACTCAAAATGTTCAGGAAATCTGGGACACCATGAAAATACCTAACTTGAGAATAATAGGAATAGAAGGAGAAGAATACCAGCTCAAAGGCACAGATAATGTTTTCAATAAAATCATAGAAGAAAACTTCCCTAACCTGAAGAAGGAAATGCCTATAAAGATACAAGAAGCTTACAGAACACCAAATAGATATGACCCCCCAAAAAAGTCAGTGCGCCACATTATAATCAAGCCACAAAACATACAGAACAAAGAAAAAATTTTAAGAGCTGCTAAAGAAAAGGGCCAACTTACATACAAAGGCAGACCCATCAGAATAACACCTGACTATTCAATGGAAACAATGAAAGCTAGAAGGGCTTGGTCAGAAGTTATACAGACACAAAAAGTACATGGCTGCCAAACTAGAATACTATACTTTGCAAAATTATCAATCACCATAGATGGAGTAAACAAGATATTTCATGACAAATTCACACTGAAGCAATATCTATCTACCAATCCAGCACTACAGAGAGTATTAGAGGGAAAACTCCAACCTAAGGACCCCAGATACACCCATGAAACCACAAACAATCAATAATTCCACAGAAGAATACTCCAGAGAAAGGAAATACAAACAAGTTACCACCAAAAAATGACAGGAAATAAAAATCAGTGGTCACTAATATCCCTTAATATCAGTGGACTCAACTCTCCTATAAAACGTCACACACTAACAAGATGGATACAACAACAGAAGCCATCCTTCTGTTGCCTACAAGAAATACACCTAAACCACAAAGACAGACACAGGCTTAGAGTAAAGGATTGGGAAAAGATTTTCCAGTCAAGTGGTCCTAAGAAACAAGCGGGGGTTGGCATCCTAATTTCTAACAAAATAGACTTTAAGCTAAAAGCAATTAAAAGGGATCAAGATGGTCATTACTTATTCATCACAGGAAAAATTGACAAGAGGAAATTTCAATCCTGAATATTTATGCCCCTAATATACGGGCACCTACCTATATAAAAGATACACTGCTAAAGTTCGAATCCCACATCAATTCTTACACCCTAATAGTGGGAGACTTCAATATCCCACTTTCAACCCTGGATAGGTCAACCAGACAGAGACTCAACAGAGAAATAAGGAGTCTAAAAGAGGTTATGATGCAAATGGATTTCATAGATATCTACAGAAGCTTCCACCCAAATGCAAAGGAATATACATATTTCTCAGCTCCTCATGGAACTTTCTCCAAAATTGACCACATAATTGGTCATAAAGAAAATATCAATAGATTCAAAAAAAATGGAAATAATCCCTTGTAACATATCGGAGCACCAGAGCCTAAAGTTAGAATTCAACAACATCAAAAATCAAAGAAAGCCTACCAACTCATGGAAACTAAACATCACTCAGCTGAACCATCTCAGGGTTAAGGAAAAAATTAAGAAAGAAATCCAAGTCTTCCTAGAATTCAATGAAAAGGAATCTACAACGTATCCAAACTTGTGGGACACAATGAAAGCAGTCTTAAGAGGAAAATTCATAGTGCTAGACGCCTACATGAAAAACCTTGAGAAATCCCACACTAGAGACCTAACAGCTCAGCTGAAAGCCTTAGAACAGTTAGAAGCGAACTCACCTAGGAGGAGTAGATGGAAGGAAATAATCAAACTTAGAGCTGAAATCAATACAATTGAAAAAAAAGAACAATACAAAGAATCAATGAATCTAAGAGTTGGTTCTTTGGGAAAGTCAACAAGATAGATAAGCCCTTAGCCAAACTAATCAAAAAGCAGAGAGAGAGTGTCCAAATCAACAAAATCAGAAATGAAAAGGGGGACATAACAAGAGACCTCCAGGAAATACAGAGAATTATCAGATCATACTTTGAAAATCTGATTCCACAAAAATGGAAAACCTAGAAGAAATGGACAGCTTTCTGGACAGGTACCATCTACCAAAATTAAATGAAGATCAGGTTTGTTACCTAAACAGGCCTATAACCCTTAAGGAAATTGAAGCGGTCATTAAAAACCTCCCCAAAAATAAAAGCCCTGGTCCAGGTGGTTTCAGTGGCGAATTCTACCAGACATTCAAAGAAGAATTACTACCGTTACTCCTCCAACTATTTCACACGGTAGAAACTGAAGGAATATTGCCAAATTCCTTTTATGAGGCCACAATCACCCTAATACCCAAGCCACTCAAAGACACAACAAAGAAGAATTACAGACCAGTTTCCCTCATGAATATTGATGCAAAAATTCTCAACAAAATTTTAGCAAACCGGATACACAATGTATAAAAAATATCATCTACCATGACCAAGTAGGCTTCATCCCAGAAATGCAGGGCTGGTTTAACATATGAAAAACCGTAAACGTTATCCATCATATAAACAAATTAAAGGAACAAAACCATATGATCATATCCTTAGATGCTGAAAAAGCCTTTGATAAAATCCAACACTTCTTTATGATTAAAGCCCTGGAGAGATCAGGAATACAGGGAGAATACCTAAATATAATAAAGGCGAATTACAAGAAGCCGACAGCCAGTATCAAACTTAATGGAGAAAAACTCAAAGCAATTCCACTAAAATCAGGAACTAGACAAGGATGTCCTCTCTCCCCTATCTATTCAATATAGTTCTCGAAGTTTTAGCTAAAGCAATAAGAGAACAAAAGGAGATTAAGGGGATACAAATTGGAAAAGAAGAAGTGAAACTATCTCTATTTGCAGATGATATGATTGTATACATAAGTGACCCACAAAATTCTTCTAAGGATGTGCTACAGCTGATAAACACCTTCAGCAATGTAGGAGGATACAAGATTAACTTGAAAAAATCAGTAGCATTTCTCTTCACTAAAGATAAAAGGACTAAAAAAGAAATAAGTGAAACATCACCCTTTATAATAGCTGCAAATAGCATTAAATAACTTGGAGTAACTATAACCAAAGAAGTAACAGACCTATTTGACAAAAATTTTAAATTACTGCAGAAAGAAATTGAAGAGGATATCAGAAAATGGACAGCTCTCCCATGTTCCGGGAAAGGTAGGATCAACATAGTAAAAATGGCAATTCTACCAAAAGCAATCTACAGATTCAATGCACTGCCCATCAAAATCCCAACACAATATTTTTTGGACCTTGAAAGAACAATACCCAATTTCATTTGGAATAACAGGAAAGCCAGGATTGCCAAAACAATTTTACTCAACAAAAGAAGCTCAGGAGGTATCACCATCCCTGACTTCAAGTTATACTATAGAGCTACAGTAATAAAAACAGTCTGGTACTGGCATAAAAACAGACTTGTGGATCAATGGAATAGAACTGAGGATCCAGACATTAACCCAAAAACCTATGAACACCTGATCTTTGACAAAGAGGCCCAAAACATTCAATGGAAAAAAGATAGTATATTTAACAAATGGTGTTGGCATAGATGGATGGAAGTGTGTAGAAAAATGCAAGTAGATCCAAAACTGTCACCCTGCACTAAACTCACATCGAATGGATCAAAGACCTCAACATAAACCCAGCCACTTTAAACTTGATAGAAAAGAAAGTGGGAAATACACTTCTACGAATTGGCACAGGCGACCACTTCCTAAATATAACACCAGTGGCACAGACACTAAGACCAACAATCAATGAGTGGGGTCTCCTGAAGCTAAGAAGCTTCTGTAAAGCTAAGGACACTGTCAATAGGACAAAAAGACAGCCTACAGAATGGGAAAAGATTTTCACCAACCCTACAAGTGATAGAGGACTGATCTCTAAGATATATAAAGAGCTCAAGAATCTAGAGCCCAAAACCTTGAATAACCCAATCAAAAATTGGGGTACACATCTAAAAAGGGAATTCTCAGCAGAGGAATTACGAATGGCTGAAAGGCACCTGAAAATGTGCTCATCATCTTTAGCCATCAGAGAAATGCAAATAAAAACAACTTTGAGATTCCACCTAACACCTGTTAGATTGGCTAAGATAAAAGAAACAGAGGACAGCCTATGCTGGAGAGGATGCGGAGCAAGGGGAATACTCCTCCATTGTTGGTGGGAGTGTAAGCTTGTTCAGCCACTTTGGAATGCAATATGGAGGTTTCTCAGAAAATTGAGAATCAATCTCCCCGAGGACCCAGCAATACCACTTCTGGGTGTGTACCCTAATGATGCACAGTAACACTCCAAAGGAATCAGCTCAACTATCTTCATAGCAGCATTATTTGTAATAGCAAGAACCTGGAAACAACCTAGATGTCCCTCAACTGAAGAATGGATTAACAAACTGTGGTACATCTACACAATGGAGTACTACTCAGCAGTAAGAAAAAATGATATCCTAAAATTTGCAGGCAAATGGATGGATTTGGAGAATATCTTACTGAGTGAGGTATCACAAACTCAGAAAGATAAGCAGGGGATGTATTCACTCATTAGTGGACTCTAAACAAACAAACAAACAAACAAGAAAAAAGCCAAGCATGCCCAAGCTGCAAACCACAACCACTGAACAGCTTGGGATCAGAAACAGCCTGAACTGACACCTTGGATCCCACTCCCCCTAGAGGAACACCTGACTCACTCTTGAGGGAGGGGGGAGAAAACTGCCTCTGCCAGAGTGGAGATTGAACAATATTGTGGCAGTGGGACCATGGGACTGCTTGCAGCCTGCCTAGGGATGGGATGGGGATTTGTGGAGAAGAAAGAATGACCTGATGTGGTGGGAGGGGATAGGGACCTTGAATAAGGATATACAAGGTTAGAAAGTGTGACTTCTTTGTTCATAATAATAATAATAATAATAATAATAATAATGGGAAAAAAATAAAAAAATGAAAAGAAAAAAGAGGGAAAAAAAGAAAGAATAAAGGAAATAGATATTTAAAAGGGGAAAGAGAGTTGGCCAGAGCAGTGGGATAAATAAGAACAAGTGATTTATTTATGCAAGAATGCCATTATAAAATCTGTTCATTTTATATGCTAAAAATAATAAAAATAAATGAGGGACAGTAAAAAATGATTTAAAAAAAACCTGACATTATACACAGTGAGGTGTCAAAATAGAAATAGGTGGTGGAGGAAAAAGATGGATCTGATTGAAATACAGGAGAATTATGTAAGAGATTCTCAAATAAAAAATCAGAATAGTAAATAAATATTGCTTATTGAAATAAAACTTTGGAGAATTAAATATCGGCTGTTTTGTGGATATATAATAAAGCTGATTACTGTTTCTTGAGTGGAAATTATTTTTGTTAACATAGGGTACAAGTTCTTGGTAAGAAGTACAGCCATTTTATTACCCACTTGGATTCTATATGCTTAATTTGCACAACTGTGAGTAGTGACTGAACAGAAGACATAGTTATTCATCATGGTCTTTAGTTCCATTTAAATTAGAGAGACAGTAGCATTGAGAGATTCTGTAAACACTGCCCACATAGTGCTTTTGAAGTACTGAGTAACTTAAACTGTATGGAAGACATAAAGATTGTATAGTTCCATCTGAAATTTAAAGCACGTATACATTTTGGAAACTTATTTTTACAAATAAATAAAAAAAAGTTTTCTGGATCAAACCTAACAGATGTTGAACAGTGTAAGGAAAATTAAAAAATAATAATAAATATTATATCAAGTTCAATAGCTTTGACCTGTAATCTAAGTACTTAGGAGACTGAGGCTGGAGAACCCCCATCCTGGGCTACATAGTAAGTTCCAGATCAACTTGAACTACAGAGAGTCTGCCCTTGAAAAATTCAGAAAGCAAATAAACAAAATAAATACCAATAATTATAAAGATAATAAATAATTCTCTGACTTACTGGGCAGCGTTTCTTAAGAACAAGAAAAATACAATGTAAACAATTAGGAAAATTGATTTAAGTTGGCTTAAACTAAAGCAACTGAACATTCAGTGACCATCTACAGCCTATTCTGTGTATAAAGCTGGGTGCCTCAAAGTGCTGAGTAGGAGCGGCAGGCTTTCATGCAGCACAGGAATTCACAAAGTCTAGAGTGTGATGTCAGTAGAGTGGCAGCATCTGCAGTACATGCACACGCTCAAAACAGCAAGAGCAAGTGACTACTTTATCATCAGACACCCATTTGCAAGCACTGACTGCTTTGAAGACTTGTCAATCCACTCAGCTGATTTTAGCTGGAAACGCCTTCCCAGAAACACACAAAATAATGTCTCCCATGTTCACTCTAAACTCTGTAGGCTGAGCGTTAAGATAGACCAAGCATCATGCTTACCTGTACAGACTAGTATCTCTAAGTGTTGCAAATAATGTTATTAAAAATGAATTGAGTGTCTATTATGTATCAGACTGTATAAGATTCTTTTGTTATTTTATATAATTTTCACAATGAAAAATAAGTCATTATTATTTTCACTTTTCTGATAAAACCCATGAGATTTAATAGATTTAGACAAATTTGGACAAAGTATAAGCTAAGAAGTAGAAGAATTGTTTTCCTTCAAAGACCAAGTCAAATGTTTACCAGGGCTTTTATAATTCTTAAAGGCATTATCATTCAGAGAAAATGGGTTTTCTGACTATCCAAATAAGAATATAAGTGAATGCATAGATGTTTATGTCTTTATCAAAATTTTCACCTTTAAAATATCATATGGTACCTTTAAAAAATGAATCCAAAGACTAGAAAGGGAAGAAGCCAAAAATATGTTTTGTCAGTTTGAAGTTCAAACTTTGTACTTATGAGTATATATGTATGTATGAATGTATATATGTATTGCATGTATATGTATTCATATGTGTACAGTTGCATGTGCAAGTGCATGCTTGTGGAGACAAGAGGATCATATTAGGAGTCTTCCTCTCTGTTTCTTTTGTTTTGTTTTTTTGAGATTTTGAGATAAGGTCTCTTGCTGAACCTGGAACTAATCAATTTAGTTTTGCTGGTTGGCCAGTAAGCTCCAAAGTTTCACTCTCTCTGTTTTTCTGGCACTGATGTACCAATGTCCAGGTGTACTGGGTTAGGTTATTAACTCAGGTCCCTATGCTTGCACACAACACACTTTGCCAAATGAGCCCTGTTTGCAGCCTTAAAGATCACATATTTTACATGTTATCCTGTAGATACCTTAGAGATGAACACTGTAATATAAATGTGGGAATGATTACCTAAATTATTTATGTGTATGTGTGTTGTACAGCAGTTTAATCAAAGACTGAATTTTTTTCTTTACTTTTGTGTTTTGTCCTTTATTAGGGCAGAAAGTAGAATAGTCAAAATAGCTTTAGGAAGTTCCTGAAACTGACCAGATTCACTAGGCCCTCTTTCCCCAGAAATGAACAGTAAAGACTGCTGAGAGTTACTCTCAAATAAGCCAAGCTACAAAGAAGAATCTCAGAGACAAGCCCAGCCACTGAAAATAAGCAAAATTTAGCCTATCTCTCTGGGGGAGAATATGCCAACTGAACCACCTTGGAAAGGACCTTCTTCAAGCTGTTGAGGTACCTGAAGTCTGTGAGGTATGTTATAGGTTTCCAGCTTTTGTGAACTGCTACCATGTTGATGTGGGCTTTGGTGATACAACTGTCTTTTAGTCATTTTTGTAGCTGTAAGTAATCTCTTACCCATACTTCTGTCAGTAACCCCAGTAAAAGCCATTGGCTCACTGAGTTGGACTTTGGTGATATCTTTACTTTGGTTTGTCATGGGCTTCTTTTCTGGAGTGAGTAGAAATGTGTGTGTGATGTGTGTGTGTGTTACTTCTCCCCAGGAAAATTTTGTCACACAACAATGTGGCATACACTCAGACATATTGATACAGCATAAGAAACAAGAAACCATTATCTCAAAAATCTCAATGTCAGGTGTTAGATATTTTCCTACAAGATATTGGTCAAGAGGGTGCTAGGGAAGTTCCAAATAATATAGGCTATTTGAAGTGCTTTCTATTCCCCATCTGATTGTTGCTAAGACCTCATCACTGAAGAGACCACAGATTTTGGTCATAGAAATCTAGCTGATACCAAACTCTAAGTTTCTTCCAAGATATCTTTCTTTCACCAGGGCTATAAGGTGTTATGTAGGCTGTAGAGAAAAAAAGTCTTTAAAAGTCTTATATAGCTGTGACCCATTCATTATGCAATAATGACTTGCCTGGCATAATATTTCCATTGGTGCAATAGTAGCATACGTATTATGTGAGTAAACCAATCACATTTTAATGGATTTAAATTTAGTTCCATAAAAGGGAATTCAACTCTGTTATTCTATTCCTATCTAGGAGAGGGACTAAATCCTAGAAGAAACCCTTCTACTATTATTTTGCTAAATGGACATGACATCACACCGCTTTAATGTCTATACTCGCAAATTATTAAAGCTCTTATCTATCAGATGAACTTTTTTTTCAGTGAATTATAGTTAATACAGAGAATAAAAACTGGTGTAAGTACAGGACTAAGTAACTGTGTAGTACTCAACCCTAAATGACCATCTTACATCACCCCCTGTTTCAAGATCTGAAGAATGTCATGGAAGACATAGAAAAAAGTTTATAAGACCCATAGATTGGGAACAATTGCTAAAAATCAGTCTTCTGAATACAATTTGGTCATGGTATATATGAACACACAACAACCTCTACTAGGTAAGTCCATTCAGCATTCTAACACTGATGTGGAAGGAGAACATGAGGCCACACTCCACATTCCTAGCTAAGGAACCATTAATGGTTGATGGCTCCTTGTGGAGAAGAGCTATTTTTACTTGAAGTGTGGCCACTGGCTGGTTACCAGCCATGGGATGGCCCTAACAACCATACATGAGTGAGACATATGTGGGAAGCAAGAATTAGACTCAATGGTTTAAAAAAAAATGGGGTTATAAAATCAGAAAGAGGCCATGTTGGTGGGGAGAACTGGGAGGAGTTGGAAATGCATTATATGCTTTTTCTCTAAGAATGATTAAAAATATTAACAGTACTAGAATAAATCCTCTTATAACTATTTCATGTGTTCATTCTCTCTCTCTCCCTGTCTCTCTCTGTCTCTTTCTCTTTCTCTCTCTCTCTCTCTCTCTCTCTCTCTCTCTCTCTCTCACACACACACAAACACAAACACACATATACACAGTAGTTGTAATGTACATTCCAGAATTTTCCAAAGTTGTGATTGCTGTATTTTCATAATTTTAATTCATAGGCTTGCCCTTCAGTCAGGCTAGTCCAACAATGACTTTCTCCCAACAGAAAGGGCACAAACCTGGTAGTTGTTCAGTTCATGAAGCTGAATGTTTGGTGCTGTGGTTCCTAGGGATTCCTAGAGAGCTATGGGTCTCAGGCTATTGAAATCCCAAAGAAGTAGGTTATAATGTCAGAGAAAGATGACCTCAGTAACTGGATAGATAAACTTGTTCCCAAGAGTTAGGACATACAGGCAAAAATCAAAAGTTTCCTTTTTCTATGTCCTTTTGTATGAGCTACCACCAGGAGTTTTGACCTAGATTTAGGGTGGTTCTTGCCACTTCAAATGATCTCATCAAGAAAATCCTTCACAGGTGTGCTCAGTGGCTTGGGTTTTCATTGACTCCAGATGTATTCAAGTTGACAACCAAGCTTATCCATCAGTGTTTTTAAATTTGGAATTCCTTAGTAAATTATTTTTATTTATGAATGTCTATTTTCTTTTGTGAAACATAGTTTCTCTGTGTAGTCCTGGATGTCCTGGACCTTGCCCTGTACACTACTCTGGACTCCAATTCAGAGATCCTCCTGACTCTGCTTCTTAAGTGCTGGGGTTAAAGGTATATGCAATCACTTCCTGACTATTTTCTAAGCTACTGTTTATGTATTTAATTCTTTTGTTGTTGTTTTTTAAAATTAGAATATATATGTGTATGCATATAGGCTTTATGCATGTGAATTCATGGTTCTAGTTTGCTTTCTCTTGCATTTTTAAAACATTCTGACAAAATTGACTTGGGGAAGAGTTTATTTTAGTTTACCCTGCCCTGTCAAAGTCCATTACTGAGGGAAGCCAAAGATGGAACTTGAAAGCAAATACTTTGTAACAGCGCACCAGATTTTAATAGAGCCCCAGACCTTAGCACAACTGTCTTTGTGATGGAAGTACCATTCAGGCTGTAAAACTCAGCACAAAGATAGCGCTGCCTGTCAAAACTAAAACAAAGGTCTAATCCATCAAAGTCCATGTAGTTCTGGGAAAATTTCAAAGTGTACTAATTTTGCTTTTAGCCTCTGTAGTTTTGCTCTTGGCTAACTGTTCTTGTTAACTGAAGGATGTAAGCCCAGAACATGGTATTTGTGCTTAAAAGGTCACCCTGAGAAAGGCTCAGGACTACAATGGAATCCCAAACACCCAGTGCAGTTGCAGGTTAGCTAATAAAGACTTCCTATTGGCTTAAACCAGTCTTCTGTGGTGAATACCACACATTTCTGGAGGTCCCACTGAGAACCCAGAGACCATACTTTGAGACAGCAGGAGTTGCAGAACCCCTTGAAGTGAGGAAAAATGTACTGGTTAGGTAACTTCTAGAGGAAGAGGTAGCCTGATCAATTGCTAACACTTCAGAGGTGTCTGCCACCTACACCCCAAAAGGAAACAAATTATACAGTCACCTGCTCTGTCACCTCCGGAAGTAAGTCTGGTTAAGGTGGCTTCTGTTGAGATACATAGAAGATGTGGGACTTGGCTGCTCATGTAGCATCTGGGGTCTATGTGAGGTATCATTAGATCCTAAGGTATATAGATGTGTGGGGGTCACCCCTGGTTGTCTTTCTGTCTGTGTATGTGTGTCTCTGTGCATTTTTTTCTAAGTGTTCCTGTCAGTTCTGTTTTCCTGTATTGACTAGTGGCTTTCTTTGGTATGAGACTCCCCTAGCTTAAGACCTGTGCACCCTCCTATTGATAACACAAATAATTTTGGTTTGGCCAAGTTACCAAGAGCAACCCAGAACATACCTCCCTCCATTCCACTTTGGGTGAAGGAACACTTACTTGCTTTGTGTCTTGACTCTTTGCTCACAGTTAGGGTTGGTCCCTGTGTGGAGGTGGGGAGGGGCCAGGCCTCTTATCCAGGTCTCCTGCTATCTAGGCTGGGAGAAAAATAGTTTCCCCATGGTGAAAATTCCCTTTGCTCCCCTGTCTCCCTGTTCTATTCAGCTTCAGGGAAGCTGGGCTGATCCTGAAGGAAAAGAAAAAGTTCTACTCCTTCCTTTTTTATGATTTATATCTCATTTTAAATTAATGATCATATAATCCATCTTTATCTAAAAATACTAAATTAAAAACAAACAAACAAAAAGCTGTCCCAGGGCTGGACAGAAAAATTGCTGCCAGACAGTATAGCTTGACAGAATGAATTAAACCTTCTGTCTATAATTCTAGACACAGGGGACCTGGCACCCTCATGCAGACATGCATGCAGGCAAAACACCAATGCACATGAAATAAAAATAAATCACTAAAAATATATTAATAGATAGAATTATTTAAAATATTCTAAGAATATGATCAGAAAAAGATGTAAATAAATATCAGTAAACACATGTCAAATATCAGCTGAGCATCCCTTCCCTAAAACATTCTCAAGACTGGCCAATTTAAACACAACTGCCTGGCAGTACTGTAGATTACAGCTGGGAAAGCTTGAAAGCAAGGGAAAAGACCACATTTAAAATCAGGGCACCCTAACCACACCGGGCTCTACAGCTATAATCTGACATCCAACAAGAATAAACATGTTTTATAAATTGAATGTAAATGTTTGTCACAGGAGGCATGAAATAATGTCTAAGAACAATCCAAGGAACAAAATGCACCTGAGGTAAAACACCTCTGCCTTTTTCCCTAGAGCCTCTCCCATAGTTCTCCAAGGCATAGTTCACCATTGCCATTCTTTTGGCTGTGTTCCAACATCTACTCGTTTTTCATTTTTTAAATTTTAGGGTAATTAATTCTTGTTTGGAGTCATTTTCTTTTCCTTCAGGAGTCATCCTGAAACAAGTCATGAAGAAAATATAACACTAGATGCAAGAGCACTATATGTGATGCTTTGCCCATTTAGTTAGGTGCTAGGAAGGCTATACTGATTTGCTTCTGAGGTCCATTTGGATTGGAAAATCTTTTTCTAACGCTTTAATCTGAAGTAATGTTTGTCTTTGAAGTTGAGGTGTGTTTCTTGTATTCATCAGAAGGATGGATCATGTTTTCATATCCATTTTGTTAGCTTGTGCCTTTTTATTGGCAGATTGAGTCCATTGATATTAAGAGATATTAATGACCAGTTTTATAAACTGCTGATTGGCTAGAAGCTAGGCAGACAGAAAGTATAGGTGGGGCAACTAGACAAGGAGAATGCTGGGAAGAGGAAGAGCAAAGCAGACACCATCCAGATGTAGAGAAAGCAAGATGAAAATGTTTCACTGAAGCAAAGGTGCCAAACTATGTGGCTAAACATAGATAAGAATCATGGTTTAGTTTAAGAATAAGAGCTAATGAGTAATAAGCCTGAGCCATAGGCCAATCAGTTTATAATTTAATATTTTTATATGAGTCGTTGTGTAATTATTTGGGACTAAGTGGCTGTGTGGGACAGAGAAACTTCAAAGTACAGCCTTATGTGTAAGTTCATCTGGATAATAGTAATATTACTAAGCCCCTAAAGCAACTTTGTGGGCATGTACCAATGCTTTCACTAAATGCCACTTTTGATGCTTCTCAAACTAAGTAGACAGGTTGGTCAGGATCTAGAAGTATTAAAAGTTTCCATTTCTGAATTAAAACAACAGTTAGATTCCCTTACAAAAATGATCCTACAAAATAAAAGGGCTTAGACTTATTTCTTGTCTTAGTTACTGTTTCTATTGCTGTGAAGAGACACCATGACTATGAAAAATTTTATAAAGAAAAACATTTAATTGGGGCTGGCTTACAGTCTCAGAGGTTTAGTTCATTATTATCATGGTAGGATATGGGAGTGTGCAGGCAGACATGGAAAGGAACTGAGAGTTCTAACATCTTGATCCTCAGGCAGCAGAGGTAGAAGCTGTCACATTGGGCATGTTTGAGCATAATATATAAGACTCAAAGCCTGATTCTTCTTGTACACACATCCTCCAACAAGGCCACACCTCCTGATGGTGCCAATCCCTGTGGTCCAAATATTCAGAGATATGAGTCTATGGGGTAATACCTATTCAGACCATCACATTCCTTTTCCTGGCCTCCAGAGGCTTGTAGCCATAGCATAATGCAAAGTGCATTTAGTCCAATATCAAAAGTTCCCATAGTCTTTCATATTCTCAACAATGTTTAAAAGTCCGAAGTTCAAAATCTCTTCTGAGATTTATGTAGCCCTTTAACTGTAATTCTATACACAAACTCTAAACTCTACATCTCCATGACTGATAACAAAATTCTCTTTAGATCTCCAACTCCTTTCAGGTTTGTTGTCTGCAACACATTCCTTTCCCTTGGGTTGATTCTAGTTCCTATTAGCAGCTCTCCTCAGCAGAAATCATACAACTCTGGCATCTCTATTATCTTGGGGTCTTTAAGGCAATCCAAACTTCACCTTCACAGCTTCACATAATGGCCTTTCTGGGCCTCTAGTCAGAAACACTCCTGCCACTATGCTGGCCTCAGCAACTTTCCTTAGCTGTAGAGGGCAATTTGATAACCCTTTTCTTGAATGCTTGACTCTAAAGCCATAACCACATGGCCAAAGCTGTCAGGTTCTACATCTTGCTGGGGCTGGAACATCCCCCCCCATTCATTTACATCTTCACCAGCTTCCTATTTTTCATGGTTTCCTTCACTGCCTAAGTTTTGCTATCTTATAACTTGTTCTGTATACCAATCTAGCCTCAAACTTAGAGATCCACGTGCCTCTGCCACCAGAATACTGAGATTAAAGGTGTGTACCGCCCTCCGTTCCGGTTCCAGTTCTGAAACCAGGTGCTGTCCGCAGAGCATGTACCCATGCACTCTATAGCAGACAGAGATAAACTTTCACTGCCACAGTCTCCACAGCTGCTGCTGAGGAAATTTGCATGGCTACCCACCTACAACTGAGCAAATGGATAAGGACTGGGGACCTGAAGGACAGACTCAGACCCCGCCCAGAGGTGAGGAGGGGTCAGCAGGCCCGAGCACCTGTATCCCTGACAGGAAGAGTTGAGCTCCCTTCAGTTCCCGTTCAGGTTCCAGGAACAGGTGCTGTCTGCAGAGCGTGTACCCACGCACTCTGTAGCAGACACAGATAATCTCTGACTGCCACGGTCCCCCCAACTGTTGCTGAGGGAATCTGCATGGCCACCACCCCGCCTCCAATTGGTCAAACAGAGAAAGATTGAAGACTGGAAATTCAGTCCCCTGCCCAGAGCAGAGGCAAAGATTTAACAGACCTTTACCTCAGAGGTGACAGGAGGCACACAAGCCCGAGTGCAACAACTGACCAGGAGCTACCTAATCGTGAACCACTGAAGCCATGGGCAGACACCAGTGCAAAAATTTACATAATAATATATAAAAAGGCAAGGTAACTCCAGAAGAAAGTAGCGATCCTACAAATACAAGACCTGAACTGAGCAATGAAGAGGAAACAGAAGGAAGCAACACCAAAAATTCCTTTATGATGACCATCGAAGCTCTCAAAGAAGATATGAAAAATAGCCTTAAAGAAATAGGAAAAAATACAAACAAAAAATTGGAAGAGATGAACAAATCTATGAAAGAAGCATGCCAGGAATTAAAAGCTGAAATAGAAGCAATAAAAAAGGCACAAAATGAGGCAAAGATGGAAATAGAAAATCTGAAGAAAAAAGCTGGAACCAAGATACAAGCATAACAAACAGAGTTCAAGAGATGGAAGATAGAATCTCTGAAGTGGAAGACTCAGTAGATAAAATAGATATATCAGTCAAAGAAAATAATAAAACTAAAAAAACCATAACTCAAAATGTTCAGGAAATCTGGGACACCATGAAAAGACCTAATCTGAGAATAATAGGAATAGAAGAAGGAGAAGAATACCAGCTCAAAGGCACAGATAATGTTTTCAATAAAATCATAGAAGAAAACTTCCCTAACCTGAAGAAGGAAATGTCTATAAAGATAAAAGAAGCTTACAGAACAACAAATAGATATGACCCCCCAAAAAAAGTCAGTGCGCCACATTATAATCATGCCACAAAACATACAGAACAAAGAAAAAATTTTAAGAGCTGTAAAAGAAAAGGGCCAACTTACATATAAAGGCAGACCCATCAGAATAACGCCTGACTATTCAATTGAAACGATGAAAGCTAGAAGGACTTGGTCAGAAGTTATACAGACACTAAAAGAGCATAGCTGCTAAACTAGAATACTATACCCTGCAAAATTATCAATCACCATAGATGGAGTAAACAAGATATTTCATGACAAATTCACACTGAAACAATATCTATCTACCAATCCAGCGCTACAGAGAGTATTAGAGGGAAAACTCCAACCTAAGGACCCCAGATACACCCATGAAACCACAAACAATCAATAATTCCACAGAAGAATACTCCAGAGAAAGGAAATACAAACAAGTTACCACCAAAAATGACAGGAAATATCAATCAATGGTCACTAATTTCCCTTAATATCAATGGACTCAACTCTCTTATAAAACGTCACACACTAACAAGATGGATACAACAACAGAAGCCATCCTTCTGTTGCCTACAAGAAACACACCTCAACTGCAAGGACAGACAGAGGCTTAGAGTAAAGGGTTGGGAAAAGATTTTCCAGTCAAATGGTCCTAAGAAACAAGCGGGGGTTGCAATCCTAATATCTAACAAAGTAGACTTTAAGCTAAAAGCAATTAAAAGGGACCAAGATGGTTACTACTTATTCACCACAGGAAAATTTGGTCAAGAGGAAATTTCAATCCTGAATATTTATGCCCCTAATATAAGGGCACCTACTTATGTAAAAGAAACACTGCTAAAGCATGAATCCCACATCAATTCTTACACCCTAATAGTGGGAGACTTCAATACTCCACTTTCAACCCTGGATAGATCAATCAGACAGAGACTCAACCGAGAAATAAGGAGACTAAAAGAGGTTATAATGCAAATGGATTTAACAGATATGTAGAGAAGCTTCCTCCCAAACGCAAAGGAATATACATATTTCTCAGCTCCTCATGAACTTTTTCCAAAATTGGCCACATAATTGGTCATAAAGCAAATATCAACAGATACAAAAAATGGAAATAATTCCTTGTAACATATCAGACCACCAGGGCCTAAAGTTAGAATTCAACAACATCAAAAATCAAAGAAAACCTACCAATTCATGGAAACTAAACATCACTCAGCTGAACCATCTCTGGGTCAAGGAAGAAATTAAGAAAGAAATCAGTCTTCCTAGAATTTAATGAAAATGTATTCACAGTGTATCCAAACTTGTGGGACACAATGAAAGCAGTCTTAAGAGGAAAATTCATAGTGCTAAATGCCTACATGAAAAACCTAGAGAAATTCCACACTAGAGACCTAACAGCTCAGCTGAAAGCCTTAGAACAATTAGAAGCGAACTCACCTAGAAGGAGTAGATGGCAGGAAATAATCAGACTTAGAGCTGAAATCAATACAATTGAAACAAAAAGAACAATACAAAGAATCAATGAATCTAAGAGTTGGTTCTTTGAGAAAGTTAACAAGATAGATAAGCCCTTAGCCAAACTAATCAAAAAGCAGAGAGTGTCCAAATCAACAAAATCAGAAATGAAAAGGGGGACATAACAACAGACCCCCAGGAAATACAGAGAATTATCAGATCATACTATGAAAATGTGTATTCCACAAAAATGGAAAACCTAGAAGAAATGGACAGCTTTCTGGACAGGTACCACCTACCAAAATTAAATGAAGATCAGATTAATTACCTAAACAGGCCTATAACCCTTAAGGAAATTGAAGCTGTCATTAAAAACCTCCCCCAAAATAAAAGCCCTGGTCCAGATGATTTTAGTGCCAAATTCTACTAGACATTTAAAGAAGAATTACTACCGTTACTCCTCCAACTATTTCACACAGTAGAAACTGAAAGAATATTGCCAAATTCCTTTTATGAGGCCACAATCACCCTAATACCCAAGCCACTCAAAGACACAACAAAGAAGGAGAATTACAGACCAATTTCCTCATGAATATTGATGCAAAAATTCTCAACAAAATTTTGGCAAACCGTATACAACAATGCATAAAGATATCATCCACCATGACCAAGTAGGCTTCATCCCAGAAATGCAGGGCTGGTTTAACATATGAAAAACTGTAAATGTTATCCACCATATAAACAAACTAAAGGAACAAAACCATATGATCATATCCTTAGATGCGGAGAAAGCTTTTGACAACATCCAACACTCCTTTATGATTAAAGCCCTAGAGAGATCAGGAATACAGGGAGAATACCTAAATATAATAAAGGCAAATTACAAGAATCTGACAGACAGTATTAAACTTAATGGAGAAAAACTCAAAGCAATCCCACTAAAATCAGGAACTAGATAAGGATGTCCTCTTTCTCCTTATCTATTCAACATAGTTCTCGATGTTTTAGCTAAAGCAATAAGGGAACAAAAAGAGATTAAGGGGATACAAATTGGAAAAGAAGAAGTGAAACTATCTCTATTTGCAGATGATAAGATTATATACATATGTGACCCACAAAATTCTTCCAAGGAACTGCTACGGCTGATAAACACCTTCAGCAATGTAGCAGGATACAAGACTAACTCAGGGAAATCAGTAGCCCTTCTATACACTAAAGATAGAAGAGCTGAAAAAGAAATAAGGGAAACATTACCCTTCATAATAGCTGCAAATAGTATTAAATACGTTGGAGTAACTATAACCAAAGAAGTAACAGATCTATTTGACAAAAATTTTAAATCATTGAAGAAAGAAATTGAAGAGGATATCAGAAAATGGACAGCTTTCCCATGTTCCTGGATTACTAAGAACAACATAGTAAAAATGCCAATTCTACCAAAGGCAATCTACAGATTCAATGCACTGCCCATCAAAATACCAACACAATATTTTTTAGACCTTGAAAGAACAATACTCAATTTCATTTGGAATAACAGGAAAGCCAGGATTGCCAAAATAATTTTACTCAACAATAGAACCTCAGGAGGTATCATCATCCCTGACTTCAAGTTATAATATAGAGCTACAGTAATAAAAACAGCCTGGTACTGGCATAAAACCAGACTTGTGGATCAATGGAATATAACTGGAGATCTAGACATTAACCAAAAAATCCATGAACACCTGATCTTTGACAAAGAGGCCCAAAACATTCAATGGAAAAAAGATAGTATATTTAACAAATGGTGTTGGCATAACTGGATGGAAGTGTGTAGAAAAATGCAAATAGATCCAAGCCTGTCATCCTGCACAAAACTCAAATCCAAGTGGATCAAAGACCTCAACATAAACCCAGCCTCTTTGAACTTGATAGAAAAGAAAGTAGGAAATACACTTCTATGAATTGGCACAGGTGACCACTTCCTAAATATAACACCAGTGGCATAGACACTAAGGCCAACAATCAATAAGTGGGATCTCCTGAAGCTAAGAAGCTTCTGTAAAGACAAGGACACTGTCAATAGGACAAAATGACAGCCTACAGAATGGAAAAAGATTTTCACCAACCCTACAAGTGATAGAGGACTGATCTCTAAGATATATAGAGAGCTCAAAAATGTAGAGCTCAAAACCTTGAATAACCCAATCAAAAAATGGGGTTCAGATCTAAAAAGGGAATTCTCAGCAGAGGAATTACGAATGGCTGAAAGGCACTTGAAAAAGTGCTCATCATCTTTAGCCATCCAAGAAATGCAAATCAAAACAACTTTGAGATACCATCTGACATCTGTTAGATTGGCTAAGATAAAAGGCACAGATGACAGCCTGTGTTGGAGAGGATGCAGAGCAAGGGGAACACTCCTCCATTGTTGGTGGGAGTGTAAGCTTGTTCAGCCACTTTGGAATGCAGTATGGCAGTTTCTCAGAAAATTGAGAATCAATCTCCCCAAGGACCCAGCAATACCACTTCTGGGTGTATACCCTAATGATGCACAGTCATACTCCAAAGGAATCAAATCAACTATGTTCATAGCAGCATTATTTGTAATAGCAAGAACCTGGAAACAACCTATTTGTCCCTCAACTTAATGGATTAACAATCTGTGGTACATCTACACAATGGAGTACTACTCAGCAGTAAGAAAAAATGATATCCTAAAATTTACAGGCAAATGGATGGACTTGTAGAATATTCTCCTGAGCGAGATGTCAGAAACTCAGAAAGTTAAGCAGGGGATGTACTCACTCATTAGTGGTCTCTAAACAAATGAACAAGAAAAAAGCCAAGCATGCCCAAGCTCCAAACCACAACCAATGAGCATCTTGGGATCAGAAACACCCGGACTGACTGTTCAGATCCCACTCCACGTAAAGGAACACCTAACTCATTCTTGAGGGAGGGGGGACAAAACTGGATCTGCCAGGAGTGGAGACTGAACTAAGCAATATTGGGTCAGTGGGACCATGGGATTGTCTGGTGCCTGCCCAGGGAGGGAATGGGGAGTTGTGGAGAAGAAAAAATGACCTGATGTGGCGGGAGGGGTAGGGACCTTGAATAATGATATACAGGGATAGAAAGTGTGACTTCTTTGTTAATAATAATAATAATAATAATAATAATAATAATAAGTATACAGAAAAAAATAAAAAAATAAAGTAAATAAATAAACAAAAATAAAAGTGCTCACACAACATTATGGGACTAGCATACTTCAAAGATGCCTTTGTTGGTGTTTTCTATTGGGCTTCTAGGGCTGAGCCTGCAATTGATGGGTAGACCCTAAAGAGTAGTTTTATTTCCTAGTGAGACTGCTTTGCAAATAGCTAAATTTTCACTTGCAAAAATTTCCCATTGGAAATTATGTCTGTTGAGGAAGAAGACGTTCATCCATCCACTTCTCCTTATAGCTTTAGAACTCAATCTGGTACAGAAGGCCCTGTGTATGCTGCCTGAGTCTCTGTGAATTTCTGTGTGCATCCATAATGTTTGTTAAGAGGGCCTGTTATGTCTGACTTTCATGTGTGAACTGGCTTCTTGGAGCCCATTCCCTATAGAAGAACACCTTACTCAGCCTCCAGACTGAGAGCAGGGGTGGGTTCTACCTCAACTAGATATGCCAGACTGTAATGACTCACCTTAGGAGTCCTTATCCAATCAGAGGAATGAATTAGGGGATGAGGTTGGAGGAAGTTGGAGGATGACTGGGAAGAGGAGAGGGAGGGAAACAGTGGTAGGTATGTTAAAAAAGAAACTTTTAAAATAAATAAATAAATTTTAAGAAAAAAAATAAAAAAATAAAATGAATTATCAAATTCCTAGTTTTGGATTTGAGACTCCATTCAAGGATTTCTGGCATGACAAAGTTACTCTGAACTTGTCAAATGCAAATGGACTAGAAATTGTTAATGTAATTCTTGCCTGTATATATTTGTATATAGTTATTGTGTTTATTGTATATAGTTTTACTATGTTAGCTAAAACCTTTGCTTTTTATTTAAACAGAAAGGGAAAATGTGTGATATTTGATTGTTTTCTGAGAAATAAAGCTTGCTTGGATTACCCTCTTAAAAAAAAATAAAGGTGTGTACCATCACACCTGGCTCTATGTTTTCATTTAATTCCTTTTCTCAAGTTGAAAGCTTAGCTGTGTGTGGTTTTGTCTTGAGTTCACCAGTATCTTTAGTCCATTTAACATTAGGCTTTACTTTAATTGATTTATCTCCTTGAACAAAGGATACCTCCATTCCATTCCTGGTACCCCTTTCTCCTTGAACTGTGCACTTCAAATTTTTCTTTGCTAACCTTGCTCCTTTTTATTATAGACCTTCATTCATATTCACATGATGGAGTCAAAACTATGGTGTTATGAAATTTCCTCTGCCAATGGTATTAATCCAATACTCTTCACTTTAGCCTCAGGCAGACAAGTTCAAAAGTAGCCACATTCTTCACCAAATTATCACGTTTGGTCTTTAAGCCACATACTAATATTCTCCTCCTTTGAAACATCTTGAGCCAAGCCTCTACAGTTGAAATCACCCCTGTACCACTGTCTTCTATCTTTCTAATAGTATGGCTTATTAATTCCCACTTCAAGTTTTTAACTGCTTTTCTAATCCACAGTCCCAAAGACCACATTTTTCTAAACAGAAAACACGGTCATGCTCATCATAGCAATACCCCACTCCTGGTACCACCTTCTGTTTTAGGATTTCTATTTCTGTGAAGAGACAACATGACCATGACAACTCTTATAAAGGGAAATATTTAATTGGAGCTGGATTACAGTTTCATAGGTTTAGACCATTATGGTGGGACATGGTAGCATGCAGGCTGACATGGTGCTTGAGAAGGAACTAAGAGTTCTCACCTAGATTCTCAGGCAGCAGAAAGAGAGACTGTCATACTGGATGTGACTTGAATATATGAGACCCCAAAACCTACCTTCACTGTAATACACTTCCTCTAACAAAGCCACACCTACTCCAATGGCCCACATTTACTGATAGTGCCACTTCCTATGGGTCAAGCATTCAAATGTATGAGTCTATAGGGGCCATACCTATTCAAGTCACCACACTTGCCATGAGATAAAGAAAACTGCTATGGCTTTAGGAAAACAACAACTATAGTTATTTCTATTTTAATGATCAGAAGCAATAAAAAAAATCTTGCTTTTATTAGGGTAATAGCTTGTGGATAACTACTCAGTTACTAACACTGGCTAGGCCTTTAATTTTCATTCTGATTGGATTAACAGCAGGGCCCTGAATCTTAAACTAAAAAAGGATGAGTCTATGATTTGACTCATCCACTGAAACCAGTGGGGAACGGGACTCTAGCATAACAGTCTCTATAATGGAAGTACTAATCAGGCTGTAAATTCAGCATATAGACAACACCATCTGCCAAAACGAAAACAAAGGCCTAATCCCTCAAAGCCTATACAGTTCTGAAAAAAAATCTCAAAATGTACTAAACATTGCTTTTTAGCTTCTCTAGTTCTGTTTCTGGTTAACTGTTCTTGCTAACTGAAGGATGTCAACCCAGAACATTCTTTTTTTGTGCTTAAAAAGCTCACCCTGAGAAAGGCTCAGGGCTATACTGAGACTCCAAATACCCAGTGTAGTCATGGCTGGCTAATAGAGACTTTCTCTTGCCTTAAACCCATGTATTAAACCCTTCTACCATGAATGCCATGCAACAGTACTGGATCAGAGACCACAGATGAAATCTTATTGACTTGCTACCTTTCTTATATGCTCACCCTCCCAGGGACAGTATCATCAACAGTAGGATGTGTCCTTCCACATCAATCAGCAATAAAGAAAACTCCCCCTAGAAACTGGCAGGAAGACAGTTCTTCAATAAAGGCAGGCAATCTTTCAATAAAGGTTCCCTTTTCCCAGATGATTCTAGTTTCTGTCAAATTAACAAAACCTAACTATTACAATATGACTAAATCTACATGTATGAGGATATGACACATATGCATAGGTCATTATAATATAGCTGTTGATCTTTATAGCAAAGTGTTGTGGATTACAAATATTCATCTTAATTTAGCATATATGTTTATGCATTTTTTTAACTTATAATAATACTTGAAAGCAAACAAGACATCAACATATAGCAAATGTTAATGGGGTTCTTAAGTACAGAATGGAGTTAAGTAAACAAATGAACACAAAAGATTTTAGATTCAATTTAAAGACATTATCTCTTATTACTGTTTTATAGTAAAAATTTTTAACCAAGAGTACTATTGTGTTCAATAAATTAAAAATGCTATAAATAAATGTCTAATGTTGTATTTTTACTTATATGCAAGCAAAGTTATTTTAAATACATATTATAAATGATTTTCTACAAAACCATGCCATTTCATGCTGAAAAATGCTAATATAAATTATAGTATAAATCACTGACTCATAGAATACCAGAAGGCACATATAAAAACCCATATCTTTATTGCACATATTTTCCATTAGCTATAATGTATTAGTAATTGAAGTTCACTGCAGATTCTTGTAGACTTTATTGCTATAATGCTGCATGGCATGCCAAACCTGACTTGCATAACAAGAAGTCCTCTCCAGGAGATATTCTATTAACAATGACAGTGCATTTGTCATCATGATAATGAACTTTAGGGCTGCTTGTAGACTATAAATTACCAGGGCATCCTTTGTGCTGCTCCAGCTTGATCTGGCAGGGTTTCTATCTTCAATTCTGGGTTTTTTTTTTCTTTTTTTCTTTTTTAAATAACTTAAAAATTTTGAGCTGCATCTTTGTTCCCAAGGATGGGTCTCTAGACAAAAAACAAATACACAAATGAACCAACCAACAAATAATAATAATAATAATAATAAACCCTCTAAGTATGGTTTATATTTTCAAACTAGGAATAAAAGCCTGGTAGCTTAAGTAATATTGGAGGGATCTGTGTGATACAATCAGTCCCCACTAAGAAAAAATATGTGTAGGTATAGATTAGAGCAACATGTAAAAGCAGGGTTTGCAGCAGTCACGTTTTTGTGCTTTAGAATTTAAAGTTCAGAGACCCTGGTGGTGAAGACTGGAGAGCTGGCAGGCTGAACAACCTGCAACTACCCAGGCCCAGGCTCAGGGTTAAGTGTTGGCCCACGCCAGCATCCACCCCATCTGTGAGCTGTGATCCTGCAGACCCAGGGCTACACAGTACAGCAATGGGATGTCCAGGAAGAGTCCTAGTGAGAGCCCAGTGTCAATAGTGATAATTTTTTTTTTAAAAAAATCTTACCAATATATTTGAGTCTTTCCTGCCTCAGTTGTTGTCGTATCCTAACCCCAAAGATCCATCCTCTCAATGGTGATGCCGCAACCATGCACCTCCACTGACCAGAAGAATACAAGCAGAAAATTAAAGAATACATCCAGAAATACACAACAAAGGAGGCCCTGAAGGAGCAGGAAGAGGTCACTGGCAACAGCTCATTGGAGAGTTCTATGTTTGAGTTTTCGGAAGATGAGGCCCAGGACATGGAGTTATAGTAGGAAAGTATTTGCTTTTCAGAAAGACTGTTATTTCCTGACCATGAGAAGCAGACTATAACATTCATATTATAAAAATATGAATAAAATAAAAAAGCAATTTTTTATTGCTAAACAAGGTTTTTATAAATAATATCATTGATATATATATGTATATATATTATAACACCCTTTAGATCTTGATTTCTTGGTCATTTCTCAACCTGCAGCACACAGCATATCCCCACATTCCATTTTGGTAGCACTATGCGGTCTGAATGCATGCATTCATAAGTTCATTTGGCTAAGTCAGCCTCTGTGCTACTGCACTGTCAAGAAATTGCTGCTCTCATAGGTAAACATGAGTAAAACTAACAGGCTTCTTTTTATTGATGGTTACAAAGAAAAAAATCAAATCTACCAGCTCTTGGGTGAGGAGAGAAGAGTGGAAGGAAAGTGTGAGAGGCAGCTCTTGGGTGAGGATAGAAGAGTGGAAGGAAAGTGTGAGAGGCAGGGGTAGCTTCAGGAGCATGAGGACAGCATGTGCACATCAGCTGCTCCAAATCCCAGCGGCCTTTCTAAGGAGAACTGGGAGAAGTGGAGTGAGACATAGAGCTGCTTCTTCTTTTTTTTTTTTTTTTGACTCAGATCTAAGTACATTTTTCTTGGTAGATTCCTGCCCTCTGTGCTACCCAAAGTGGCTTGAGGTGGGGAAGAACTGCTTTCTTCTGTGACTGACTAGGGGAGAAGGGTGTGAGCCATGATATAGACAGGTTGAGGGAGACAGCAGGAGGAAGGATGCTGCCCTAGCATCTACTCAGCTAACTGCCACCCAGAGTGCCCAGCGGTTTCCATCTGACTCTGAAAGGGATTTGGAGACAGTTTAGACATTAGTGCTGTATTCTTTTTGCCAAAACCTGAACAGTAGAAGTAGCCAATCCTAAGACCTTCTGAAGACATGTGAATGTCCCACTGGACTACTCTGATATGTTTAGTGTAGAAACCCTGTATTCCACAGGGTTAAGTCGGCGAGGTTGGAAGACACCTCTCTTTTTTTTAATTCAAAAATCACAATCAGTCTTTCTTTTGAAAATCTTTATAAAGTACAACTTTTAGCATGATTATTTTCCTAAATAAGAAGACAAATAAGTTACTCGTGTTAATTACAGGCATGAAGCAAATGGTTTTCTTAGGGGAAAATGCAGTTCTGTGGGGCTGTGTTGAGTGCACTGTACTGTCCTCTGGAGCATCCTGCTGTTGGAAGGTGGCTTTAGCTGCTGTGTAACTGCTTACCTGGCATGCTCTCTTCTGTTGGGGAAGGAGGGTCTCTGCTGGCACTTCAGCTTGCTTCCCTTCAGGACTAGTAGTCTGCTCATGCTGTGACCTTTACTGTAGGTGCTTAGCACAGGCTTGAAGTGCTGGGTGATGATTTTGAGTTCAAACAATAAATTTTAATACTCTATAAAAATACTTTAAAAAAAGTTCTGATAATTGCTTTTGATCTTGTTGAAAAAAACAAATACAAAACAAAAAAAAAATCCAACAAAGCATAAGAGTTAAGTTTAGGGAAGGGGTGTGAGCAGGGACCGCTCTGGTCCACTTTGCTCCATGAAGACACGTCACTTCCTCTGGTGCAGAGCAGCAGCAAGCGCGCACAGCTGACAGCACAGAAATGCCCACGTGGAGCCTCGGACTGGAGGTCACAGGGCAGAATGTGTCTGTCCAGGCCAGTGGTGAAGGTTTGACAGCACTGGCAGTTTTTGACTGCCCCCAAATCACTCTACCCTCAACTCCTGGCACCAGCTGTGGCTCCGTGCACTGCCTGGCTGAACACATAGTAAGTAGATGTTCTGCAGCTCAGCTGTGGGGCAACAGAACCCACTCTAGTTACCTGTGGATGTCCTTCCCACCACTCAAAGGAGCACCGAGCCTCTCTGAAGGCTGAGCACCCCCTGGTTTGAAGGGGTAGCAGTAAGTCAGAGCTGTTGCTGGCATTTGCCCATCCTTTCTTTGTATACACCATTTTTGAAGTCCTTTTTTGTGGTTTACCAGTGAGAGTCATTGTTTGCCCCATTTAGATGACTGGAGTCCTTGCCAAACACTGTCGAGCAAAGGGCTGCTTGCAGGCTGCTCCAACTTGCCCCATTCCTGTGTCCCCTGGGAACCTGAGAACTGGGGCCAGAGGGCTGTGCTCTGTGCTTGCCAACATTGCCCTTTGACATTTGTCAGCAGTTTCCACCCTCCTTGACACTGTGCAGCTTCAACCAGCATTTCTGCTAAGAGGGAGTTCTCAGAAGTTGTCACATCTCTCTAGCACTAATGTTTTTCTCCACTTCAAATGCTATTGTAAGTGCCAACCAGCTAATCTTGGCTCCTGAGGAGTGTGTCTTCAGAGGAACTGTGCCCTAGGAAGGGCTCCCCGAAGTTCTAATTGGCCTTGTCCCTAGGCCACCTTTTGGGGTGACTTAAGACTCATGACAGATCCTCTGCCAGTCTAGTCTCTCTGGGTCAGGTTTCTGAGAATTGGCATTGGATGTAACTGGCATGTGGCCCCTCTGTTTCAGTGACTTGGAAAAACAAAGCCATTTACAAAAGAGCAGAGTCTTTTACTTTGCTTTACTTCTAATTGGGTCAGTCATAGCCTTGTTGAGTAAAAACCAGCTCATCTGTGACTGGGACAAAGAATTGCATTTCTTTGGACTACTGAATCCATGTTCTTCTTTCCTTTTGTCACTGAACACATTGACCAGCTCCTTGGGGACTGGATGGAGTGAAGGCCCTCTGGGGTCCTGAGTGTGAGCTTTTCCACTCACCCGAGGAATGGCTATGGCTCTTGGTTTAGCAGTTACTTGGCTGTGGGTGTGGGAAGAAATGGCCTTTAATTACTGATGTATTTGGTACATATTGTGTGACACTTGCAGAGATAAAAGGGCCTTAGCAGCCCATAGTTGAAATCCCAGCTTCTTACTGCTTTCCCTCCTGCCCCTTCCCCCTCCCACCTTCCTTGCATTGTGGTGATCCAGTGGGCATGTCTGTCACCTGGACAAATGCCTCCTCTCATGATGACCTCTTAATAGTTGTGTATAATGAAAAACTGTAAACTTTTTAAAAATAAAATGTGTATATACCTTGGCAAAAAAAAAAGAATTTAATGTTCAGAAAGAAAACTGGATATAAATGGCAGGCATTAAAGGTAACTATGAGTGTTCCCCGACCCCATTTTATGTAAGGGACAGCATGACAATCCCCTTTAGGCTAGTAATATGAGAAATGAAAGAATTTATGGAGAAGTGAGAAAGTATTACAGTGAAAGAATAGTGTTGTAAATAATAGATTACAAATAGCCTTTCCAATAGCCACATTAAGGATATACGTTTATATACAGATATTAAAAATGATAAGAGCCCGGGTTAGAAATAATATAAGATATCTATCAGAGTTTAAGGAGCATATGAATAGGAATAAAAATGGTTCCAGTGCTCAGAGTGGCCACATCCTAAGTGTAGTAGTTAGGATTCTTGTGAACAGAGCTCCATGTCTGTCACCATAGCCATTTTGTTCATTAGCCCACTAGAGGAATGGTAGAGACGGCTGGGGAAAGAAGCTGGCTGTCCACAGAATAGATCACCTTATCTCCTTGATAAATGAACTCCTCTTCTGCTGAAGTTATCTTTGGATGAACATTTACATAGAATACAAGTATTTTCACATCCATTGCCCATTTGGAGAGATCTATTCACACATTTCATCCCGAAATGAATTTTTCAACTATTTTCCAATCACGTCCTTTCCAAGTCTCTGACAATCTAGCCAGTCCATTAGCTACAGCCTATTAGTAAACAATCTTATATCTGGTTATTTCTCCTTCCAAGCATAATATACAAATATGTGTACTATGCAAGTTCTACCAAATGTGAAGATTTGCCATCACCATTGTCTTTCTGGATTTTCCCTGTAATGGTGTGACTTCTGAACTGCATAGCATACCTAACTATCAGTAAACCATGTCCAAGTTGTCTCTTTCTGGGTCAGCAATTCACTGTGCTTGCTAGTGCTATACCAACTTAATATAAGCTAAAGTCATCGTAGAGGAAGTCACTTCAATTGAGAAAATCCTCAATGTAGGGGGATTCAGGCATTATTAAAAGAGAACTAGAGGCATAGCTTTGGAGTCTCAAGGCCCTGGATGGGGAGTGGCCAGACCCCATTGAAATCCCGAGGGGACACTGATCTTCCACCTTGTTTGTTCCTGCATTCTCAGGGAACAGATCAACCATCTGGGGTGAGACAATGTGTGTCTGAGGCAGTTGCTATCTCCTTCTCACTTGGTCTAATCAGCATAATGTCATCATTGTTGTGGACCAGTGTGATATTTTGTGAAAAACAGATGACCATTGTCCATTTGAATTAAATTATGAGACAGGACTGGGGAGTTAATATAACCTTGTGGTAAAACAGTAAAGATATTCTGTTGGTCTTGTCAACTGAAAACAAATTGCTTCTGGTGGTCCTTATGAATAGTTACTAAAAAGAATATTTGCTAGATCAATGGCTGTATGTACAATGTACTGGAAGATGTGTTAATCTGCTTAAGTAAGGATACCATATTTAATGTAGCAGTTTAAGTTTTTAACAGTCAATTGTCATTCTCCATGAGCCATTCATCTTCTAAATTGGCCAGATAGAAAGAGATGGTGAGAACCACCATCCCTGAATCTTACAAGTTGTTGATGGTGAAACTAATTTCTGCAATCATCCAGCGATATAATACTGAGTTTGGATCATTATTTTTCCTGGTAGAGATAACTCTAAAAGATTCCACTATATCTCACTCCACAGGTTAGAGAATCAATGTGGGAATTCTGCCAATTTCTAACTATATTATCCCAGTTAGGCATTCTGAAAATGGGTAAATAATTACAGGATAAGATCAGAGACCCACTGTGAGTCAGAATTTAGCCAAAACTCCATTAAATATCAGATCTCCATAAGCCCCTACTTTAACTAGTACTCCATGGTACTTCTTCAAGTTTGCCTGAATCAGAGTCAGGTAAGAACCAATATCCAGCAAACCCTGGAAAGTCTTATTGTATCATTTACCTCAGTGTATAGTCATCCTTGTAAAAGGCTATAGGTTTCTTTGGGGAAAATGCAATGAAGATAAACATTAAACCATTTGGTCCTTTGTCAGGAGGACCTGGTCATTCCTCCACTCAAAGGATTCTGTGTCTGAAAACTGGGTCAAATTTGGAAATTGTTTCAAGGGCTGAGGTCCCTCCAAGCTAGTATTTCTCTCCTTTGAGATACATTTTCTGCTTATGCAAATTGGATTAATTTGTATAAGCAAATTTTATTCCTGAAAACACTATGACTGATGAGCAAATACCAAATGTCTGCAGGGGTATTCCATCATAAAACTTACTTTACCTGTGCGCCCTCCCCACCATTATAGGTCAGGCTGTTACACACATTTATTTGCCCATGCTACTCATTATGATAACTATGGCAGACTTGGTGACACATTGCTGCCACTTGCCCCTGATCCTCTAGGACCCAATTTAACCTATCAATTTAACCTATCACATTTGATTCATTTAAGTGAGCAGCTGTGTTTACAGCCTGAAGGTATGGCTCAAGAAAAAGAAAAATGACAACATTCACTAACTGTGCTGGTGACTTAGATTTCTGAGGTAGTGTAGAGAAACAAGAGGCAGAAAGAGACCAGTCTCACCTCAGCAGAAGAGACTTTATTTCAAATAGTAGGAGCAGACACTCTCTGGAGGGACAAATGAGTGTGTCTAAGGATGGAAGGGGATACTTGGAGTTTATACAGGGGGTTTGGGGAATGAAGAAGTTAAATGCAGCTGTAGTTTCTACTGCTTGGTAACTAGTAGCCTCTGCTATTTCTGGGATTTGTTTGATCAGACAAGGCCATTTCATCTTTAGAAATGGCCTTGTCCCAGGTGCTAAAGATGCCCCACCAATGCCATGTACATTTCTAGGAAAGAGGCTACATGCTTAGCTCCAGAACTTTAATTTATCTTCAGCCTCTAAGCACCCTACTAGAATGACAAAATTTTATTTTAATACCTTCTGTTTTTTTAAACTTTTCTGATCACAAATATGACTGATGTTATTTGGTTTTGATAATAAATTTGAGGGTCTCATAGATGTCCTTTGAAATAATTCATTGTGTTTTCTTTTCCTCTCCAGATTTTGGAGGAAATTGGGACAAAAAAAGTCAAGAGTAGGATTTGTCTTTTTGACCTTTTCCATGGTTCTGTGAATCCAATTATATCATTCACCAGCATGACTCTGGAAGAAAATTTCTCTGGTATAAGAGACTCTCAGTAAAGAAAAATTCATGAATTTTTCAGCTGAGAGCACTTCCAGAAGACCCCCTTCCCTTTTAAATGTTTACAGGTGTTAGACTTGCCTTTCCCTCCCTCCCTCCCTCTTCCTCCCCCTCCCTCTCTCCCTCCCTCCTTTCTTCTTTCCCCTCCTTTCTCTTTCTCCTTCATTGTTTTTGTTTTTTCACTTTTCTGTTTTTTTCAAAACCTATTGCTTATTCTTGCCATGAAAATACACAGTAGTTGGATTATTACTTTCTCTGTACACAAGACTAGCTGAGAAATTTGCTAACATATAGTAATAATTAAGAAAAATAATTATGATACTCAAGTAATATAATAAAGAATTATTTTTC
This sequence comes from Sigmodon hispidus, assembly GCA_004025045.1. NCBI lineage: Eukaryota > Metazoa > Chordata > Mammalia > Rodentia > Cricetidae > Sigmodon > Sigmodon hispidus. Next base: position 39,044 of record PVIH01012074.1, read on the forward strand.
AGAAAACTTTTAGTTTTCTGTTTAATGAGAGATAGAAGTCTGTATGTAACTAGTTTGAAAAATGTTTTTTTCCTTTCCCTTGTATACTTGTTATGTAGATTTATGAGAAATAGAAGGTGAAGATGGATGAGTTGAGATATGTTGACCATGAACTGTAATAAAATAAACTAACCAAACAGTTTACTAGATTTTAAACAAAAATTCCATGAATCATCAATATGAGTCGTTGGGGGCTGTAAATCTCTCATACTTACTAGATTCTAAGATTTTTCAGAACCCACATAAAGGTTACTTTATAAATATAAGCCTCTCTAGTGGACAGCTTCCATTATCACTTTGACCTAGAGGCATGACCTTTAGGCCTTGAAGCCCCAGTATTTAGGACATGGCCAGAGGACTAAGAAAGGGTTCATGTATGCCCCACCCTCTCTTTCACCTTGCTTTCTTCTGCTCTTGGATGAAGGACCTGACCCACTGAGCTTCAGCATGTGGACCAGTCCAACTTTCTAGGAACCACACAACTGTTTAATCTCTAGTGAATGTTTTCCTATAACCCCTTAATAAATATTAACCTTTTTAATCAGTTGCTAGTGATTATTAATACCAACTATATCTGGTGCCCACCTCCTATTCCTTCCTTTACATGCTGAACATTTTCTCTTAACTTATTGATAAAATATTCAAATTTACAAGTACAAGATTATGTAAAATGCGAAAGTAGTTACATAAATATTGCCAACAATTTATTTAGTAAATAGTTATTGAGCTCATCCTGTGTGCCAAATTCTTTCAGCAACCAGCTGGAGAAGATCAGACCTTTCATAGCTTGTGTCTCAGCAAACCACAAATGAAAAAAAAAAAATATCAAGGTGCTATGTCAGACTTTCTTATTTCCTTGTCTTTGAGTTTTAACAGAACATGAAGTGAGCCGATGCATTTGAGTGTGTCCAGGAGAGCAACTGAAGCAAAAGGGAATTATAAAGCTCATGTCCTCAATTTACAATGCATCCATCCAGCCCAAAGAATGACCATTCCGAGGAAGCTCAAAAATGTTTCAAAGAATATAAGCAAAAGAAATTTAAAAAAAAATGTAAGAGCTTTTACTGGACTATAATTTAAGTACTTGAGAGGAAAGAGAGAAGCTACATTAATTATTCTTTGTGGAAGGAAATGATTCAAGATACCAAGGCTAATGAAATGTTGATATTTTGGTTTCATGCATCAAATTGAGATAATTTGTTAGCTTTTCTGAGGGAAGATAACCTTCTCCTTATAACTAGAACTAGCTGAATAGGATGAGCTACATTGGTGAGGAGAGGCCTCTCTATGCAAGTATCCTTGAACCATAGATGTAAATGACAAGAAAAAGCCAAATACAAAGATCTGGCAAAAATAGTCTCATCAGAAGGAGTAAGCTTTCCCCTGTTTTGAAACAGACAAAAGGTAGCCTCTCAAGATCAGCTTCCCAGAGAGATTTCCAGTAAGTTTGATGTGGGAACAGAGACCTGATTTGTAGACCTTTTAGATCTTAGTATTTACTTTTAAATTAATTATAAATGCAATAGGAAACTACTATGTAATCTGAAATTGACTATATTTGTATATAAAAAATAAATTGGGTTTCATGGGAACAATATATTACTGATGAGTAAAGGTGGACATAAAGACATTTAGTAGTAGCAAACTATACAAGACATGACAGGTTCATCCTAAACCTTCCTCCAGCCCTTGATTATCTGCAAGCCTAAAAGCCTAGTTCCAAATATCCAGCCCATAAATCTGCTTTATCTGTGAACCATCTTAGTCTGGTAATTCAAGTCTTCCCTTTCTCAAACTGAGCCCCAACACCACTATCTCCACACCCACAAGTCTAGTCCCAGAACTGTAGCCCACTTGGTTAAGGAGCCAACTTTCCTGGACAAGACTCCATTTTCCTTTTCCCACCTTCCCTTAACTCATCTCCATCTGTAGCCCCACATCCCAGTGTCAACTGCCCAACAGCCCTCTTATTTGTAAGCCACCTTTGGAAGATCCATCTCCTCTTTCTCATTTACTTTTAATTTCTCCCATCCTCGCTCCTGCCTCCTGCCTGCTGTCATCTCTGTGCTTACAGGTTGATGCCCATGTTGGTGACCTTCAAACCTACTTTGTTCGAGTCACATTTGACCGATGAGACATTCCATCCCTTTATCATCCTTCTCATCATGCACTGGCATCTCTGCACCACAGGCTTATCTCTAGACTGCTGGTTTAGGAACCATCTTTGCCTGATGTAATTAAACAGCTGACCTACCAATTTTACCTGGCTTACCTTAGCTTACATATCTCATGTACTTGTTCAGTCTAAGAAAGGCCAGATTATCAGATTATGATACCCAACCAAAGGAAGAAAGGAACATGCCCAAGTCAAATTACAAAAAATATCACAAAACATGTATGAATGGGCAAGACAGTATGTTTCCCACTAAACCCACTAGTACTATAGGAGTGGCACCTAGATTAACCCCAAGACACAGAATTTAAAAGAAATACTAAGCTTTACCAAAGAATTCAAGGAATTAAAAAATAACAGGAACAAACATTTTATTGAACTTTAAGAAGATACTAAATATGTGACCAAGATCCCAAAAAACCAGACATATACAACTGACTGAAAAGAGAAAGGTAATTTAGGATTTGAAAATGGAATTTGATAGAGATGAAAGTATTGATGATAACAGAACACAAGTAAAATGAAAATGGAATTGAAAAAGTCAATATTCAGATTAGAAAATTCAAGGGAAACCTTAAAAGTAGAATGAAGCAAACAGAAGAGAGAATGGGAGAACTTGAAGGGAAGGAACATGATCTAGATAAAATGAGCAAAGAATATAAATTTTTTTTAAAGCACAGGCAAGGAACACTCAGGGAATGTGGAATACTGCCAAAATATCAAGTATTTAAATAACAAGCATAGAAGGCTGAGAAAAATCTTAGATCAATGCATAGGCCAGATAGATCTTTAACAAGATCTTAGAAATAACTTTCCCATGCTAAGGAATAACATAACCATAAGAGATGCAAGAAGTGTATAGGACCTCACCTAGACAACACCAGGAAAAAAAAAATCTCATAGCACATCATAGTTAAAACACAAAATATACAGAACAAAGAAAAATATTGAAAGATTCAAGAGAAGAGAAGCACAAATCACATACAAGATAAATCCCATCAGAATGAACCTTATTTCTCAATGGAAATGGAAAACAAGAAATAGAATAATGTATTCAGACTAAAATACCACACCGGCCAACCTAGACTATTGTACTCATCAGAATTATCTGACATCGTTAAAGAAGAGAGAAAAATTTACACAAAAATTAAAAACTAAAAATCTGTAATAGATTATTAAAGGCAAAACTTTAAGCTAAAGAGAAGAATAAGCAAATCAAAAGACACCAGAAAGAAACCCAATAGTACTACAATTCAATGTAAACAAGGCCCTGGAAAGAACACAAATCACTTGTAATCTATAAACCTCTCAATAATAATTTCAAACATTATTTCAAGTATCCAATCAAGAAAAGGCTGACTCATGTATAAAAATAATATCTATCTATGTGTTTTCTACATTAAACATATCTTATCTTAGAGATAGGCATCACTTTTCTGCTAAGCCTGGTGACCTCAGTTTGACCTTTGGGACCCACAGGCTGAACAAGAACCAGTTTCTGTAAACTGTCCTTTAAACTCTATGGACATGCCTTATCACTCACGCTTCCTCCATGCCTTACTCTCAAAATAAGTATGTGTAAAAATGCTTTTTCTTTTAAAAATTATATGATTGATATTATTTCTGCCTTTTGCTCACTTCTCTGTTGCTGATCTAACTATTTAATATCCCCAAAGCAATGAATATAAATGAGAATTGCTCATTAAAGTCATCTTCTGTGGAGAATTTTACCAAGAGGACAATAGTTTGTAGTGCTCAGGAAGTATCTCCTTGAACTTTTCACTCCTGGGAAAGAGAAGCTTTATGTAGAAGTAAGAAGCCAACCACCTGTTCTCAAGTTGGGCACAACATTGGTATACAATTTATATTCCATAATTTCCAGGGTAGCCTTGTTGATGTTAGATACACAGATCTTCCCCTCAAATCTCTCTCTTGTTCACTTTCTTTCCTCTGTGAAAACAAACACAAAAGAGGTGATGGTAAAAAGGTGGGCTTATAGGACTTTGAGGTGGAGAATTTGGGTATTAGTAGCACAAGAATGTTATTAACAGTCAGAGGAAGAGATGGAATCTCCGAGTAGATATGTGACTAGATAAAGGAGATTAGTAGGAACATTGGGATCCTCTTATATATTTTTCAAGATATAAAGTAGTAATTTAGTGAACACAGAGTGACTATTGAAAGCATGTGATAAAGAGACAGATTGAAATATGAAGAAATTCCATCTTTATGTCTAGTATTGGGAATTATAATAGTGTTCTACTAAATGTGGCTATAAAGAATTAACCTGACTATCTATATAATATAAAACTTGGAGAAAATACAAGAAATGTGTTTTTCTATTAAATAGTCTTTTAATCATTGATACCTGCAAAGGAATGTTTTAAGAGTCTTTGTGATTCTAGGTAAGGTTATTTCATGTTAACTGCATAATTAACTCATGTCATCAATGAAGCTTTTTTCATTTGAATTAGTCCCAAGTTCCTATAAAATGAGAATTTTCCTCATTTACTGAAGTCTTCCAATTACTTTCTAAGTTGAATTAGTAATCCACTAAACTTTTATTTCCAGAGAAATGAGTTCAAGTAGAGGTCATCCATGAAAATGAGTTTAATGATCTCAAGCTAGCTTAAATGCTAGATGCTAGAAAGTTCTATCTATATTGGTTTATTTCTAAAGGGAAATGAAAGGTTTAGATTTTGCATGTTTATTTAAGAACAGATTTCAGAAGATGACTGTGCTTTCATTTAAATCTTTGTAACTATCAAGTAACTTATAAAAGGTTAAAGTTTCTGTAACAATTGAGAATCCCAAGGTGAAGAAAAAACAAGACAGAAAGTTAAAGAGAAATACCAAAGATTCTCTGGATAAAAAGTACCAGGGACAATAAATTTATAAGAAGATGGACCTTCATCAGGATAAAATTTTAAACTCTCAATTATCATTTCATCACCCCTTTAATATTTTGAGTTAGATGGCATTCTTTATTTCAATTAATATTACTAAACGGTACAAATGATCAAAACAGCCAAGTACGTTGCTTGAGATGATGGGTAAAGTAGACTTTAGCCTTCTAGGCTAATTTAATTTTCTCATTCTCAGACTCATATTCTAAAGTTTACTATAATGGTATACAAATCTCTTCAGTATCATAGGAAAAACTTCCAAAAGAAAATAGTCACAAAATTATGGCTTCAAATTTGTAGTCACTATTTCATTTATAAAACTATAACAAGCAGAAAATAAAAGTTGAAATTTTTTTAAGAGAGACATTTCTGTATCACAGGCAGTCTGATTCAATAAGCACTGGCCTACATGTTAGTTCTTTAGGGAAAACACTACTGATACCAGTAATTGTATATTGCTCAATTGTGGAAAATTCTGGGATTGACCCTTGGACTTTATGTTTTAGCATTTTAATAATTGCCCTTTTATAACAAAAATATAAAGACAGTATATTTTAATAAAGCCTGAGACATGAGCTATTCATAATTTTGTCTCTCTATAACATATTCAAGCTCCCAACAGCTATAACATTCTAGACATCTCTTAGGGCAGGTGTTACCAATGAGGTTCTAGAACTGTCTGGCACATTTTTCCAGACACACTAGTGGCCTCCAGCAGCTTAAACTTTGGTATTAAGCCTCATGCAAAAGTCTAATCTCTGCATTCTTGAGAATACATTGTCTTCTGCCTATGTTAACTTCAAGTGCAATTCCGATTCCTCAGACTATCTATTTTGTCTCTTGCTATCCATCTCTTGTGGCCAGAATTACATTACTGGTTTCCTTAATTTCCACAAGGCATATATAAAATGAGGTTGCACAGACAGAGAAAACTTAAGTATTAACCTCTACCCACTAGTATATTCAAACTACAAAAAAGGCCTAGCCAAAATATCCTGTCATAGTAATATTTTATTTTGATGTTTGGAATTGCAGATATCTACATTATAAATACCTACCTTTTGTAAATTCCTTAAAAAAAATAAACTGCTGAAGTATGTTTGAAGGAAAAGGGAAATGGCATTTCCACATTTTAGGGACAAAAACAAGTTTAGGATCAATTAGTGACAACACTCTAAGGAAAGAGTCCTTGGATATATGATGTGACTTCTTTTCAAAACTGCTAAACAGAATAAAAATGAGCAAGCCACTGTTGTTAGCCAAATCACAGTCCTGTCCTTCATCTTATATAAGATTTAAGAAAATATTTGAGCTAGAAATATTCTGGGAAGAATGACCTTGAGATAAGTAATACCAGACTAGGCAGAGCTGACTAGACTTGTATGCTAATGGGAAAGCAGTCACAATTGTATTCATAGACTGGAACATTTTACATGCCTACTGTTATCAAAGTCCATCCTAGAAAAGTATAACATCAAAGTATCTGAGGTCTCTATACACTTGAGAGAAAAGATGTAGCTCCAGAGCTCAGTGGTTTAGGTCAAGTTGTCCAGGGAAGACAGGTGAGCACACACCAGAAAAAAAGCCAGGTTCTATTATCAAATTTACATGTAATATTTTTTTCTTTGAAGAAAAATATTTCTACTAGTACAGAATTTGGAAAACAATTGTCCTAGAGCAGGTTATCATACAGTTAGCAGGCATTAGAATATTCTGACAAATTTAAAACAGATTGGTAATCCTAATCTTGAATTTCTTTTTCAACAAGACAAAGGTGAGACTTAGTAATTACCTATTTGAATTTTGTCAGAGCTAAAAATTAAATAGCATATCACAAGGAAATGCTAATAATAAACTAACACTATCAATAATGCTAACTTTATTACTATAACACTATAGAATGGTATAAATAACCTTATTTCAGCAATAAAAATATGTGAGAAGAAAACTTTGCAAAATATGCATGTGTTGTTAGTCATGGTAGTTTCTTGAATTATGTATGACTTTTGATGTTCTTACATTTAAAAATTTTTTATTCTATAAATATTATGACATTTCTCTCTTTACCTTTCTCCCTCTAGACCTTCACATATATCCCTCTTGATCTCTTTCAAAATCATAGCCTCATTTTACACAAATTGATATTACATGCAAATATGAATATGTATATATATTCCTAAATAAAATGCCATTTGTACATATACACTTTCAGGACTGACCACCTGATATTGGATACCTAACTGATACTCTCTTTCCTTAGGGAAGACCTTCTCTTCTGCTCTCAGCATTCTTTAATTGCCTATAGTTCTTCAAGTAGGATTGAGGCCTCATGAGCTTTCCCCTATTTACTTTGGCATGTCTGCTGCATCTGTCCTTGTTCAGATCATGTTTGAGCAGTCACATTGGCAAGACTTTATAAATGTAGCTTAGGACGTTTGTAGGAGGCACAATGTCACAGCAAACTTCCAGATCTTTTGGCTATGACAACCCTTTTGCTTGCTCTTCCAAATGTTCTCTGAGCCTTATATCCTAGAATGTATCCATCAAGACTGATTTTGATTGGCTGTGGTTTTCTGTAGTAGTCACTGTTGTGGCAAAGAGAAGTTTCCTTGATGAGGGGTGAGGATTGACAACTCTGTCGGCACAAGAACAAATGTTCAGATTGTTAGGAATTAAGCTGGTTTAGTAAAGTAGTGGTGTTCTAGGTTCCCACCCAGTAATGGAGTACAGGTGAGCCACGAGCCACGTGGCAAGACAGATTAATAGAAATGGGTTGATTTAAGATGCAAGAGCTAGCCAGCAATAAGCTTGAGCCATAGAAAGAACAGCATGTAATTAATGTAAGCTTTTGTGTGATTATTTGAGATTGCTGGTCTGGATTTTAGGCCTAGTCTTGGCCAGATACTTCTCATTTCTTACTATAGATTCTGTTAATTTGAATCTCTCTCTCTCTCTCTCTCTCTCTCTCTCTCTCTCTCTCTCTCTCTCTCTCTCTCTCTCTCTCTTCCTTTGTTAGTTTGTTCAAGAATCGGTCCATGTTGTTTATCTGCTCAATTGATTCTTTGTATTTTTTTTATTTCTCTTTGAGTGATTATTGATCTGATTTTTTTTCTTGTTATTGATTGGATTTGGACTTCATTGTTGTTCTTCCAAAATTTTGAATTGTATCATCAAGGCATTTATTTGAAATCTTTCTGTTTATTTTTTTAATGTAGGCCATAAGGGTTATAATTTTTCCTTATAAATATTACTTTCAATTTCTCCAAGTCATTAGCTGTATTGTGCTTTCATTTTTTAAATTTTTATTTAAGGCTTATTTCCCTTTAAAATTATGTCTTTCTTAATTTCTTCTTTGGTTGATTCATCATTTAGAAATATAAGTTGTTCAATTTCCTAGAGTTTTAATTTTAAGGTTTTCTTCCTTCTGTAGTCAGACAGCATGAAGGAATAAATTCATTGTTTTTGAATTTGTAAAGATTTTATTCATATTCCAGGATGTGCTCTGTTTTAGCAAAGCTTCCCATCTACTGCTGAGTAGAATGTATATTCTCTTGTGTTTGTGTGTAATATTCTATAGATATCTGTTAAGTATACTTGCTGCATGATGTCAATTAATTCTAACATTTTGCTCATATAACCCATTACCTGCATGACTCTTTCCTGTTTTTGTTTGTTTGTTTTTTTAGATTTTATTTTTATTATATATACAATGTTGTGCCTGCATGCATGCCTGTAGGCCAGAAGAGGGCACCAGATCTCATTAAAAGGGCTGTGAGCCACCATGTGGTTGCTAGGAATTGGAACTGAACTCAGGACCTTGGGAAGAGCTGCCAGTGCTCTTAACTGAGCCGTTCTTATTTAGCCTGTATTTTATACTTGGTCTGGGTTCTTTGAGTCCTTTCTTCTGCTTAATTAATTCTGCTTATAAAAATCTCTGCTTTGAGTTTTCTAGTTGTATATTTGTATTTTTCAATTTTATTTTAATTTCTGCTTGATTCTTCTTCAGAGTTTTTATTTCCTTATTGGATTCTGTTCCTAGGTCTTGGGTTTTCTTCATTATTTTCAAAAGCTTTGTGTTTCCTTTGGTATCATTTAGGCATCTGTTCTTCTTAAGTTCTTTCTCCTTACTTTTGTTCAGCTGTTTCTTGGTGCTTTATTGAAATTCCTTGGATTCTTTGGTGGAGTTTATGATTATTTTTTTAAATTTTGTGTTCTAGAGTTTAGATAATTCACATTGGTAAACATTTCTATAGGACTAGTAGGTTTTGGAGAGATAATACTGGCTTAGTTTTTCATATTGTTGGGATATTTACAACAATATCTCGGCATGTAAACTTTTTTGTTAGTTCTCAGTCTGTTACTGACAGAGCCAGTTAGGGCAGAAGAGAGAATGTGTGGGCAGGTTGGGTGTTGAGGATGAAAAGCCTTGTATGGGCGCCCACTTCCTAAATATAACAGCAGTGACACAGACACTAAAAACAACAATCAATAAGTAGGACCTCCTGAAACTAAGAAGCTTCTGTAAAGCCAAGGACACTGCCAGTAGAACAAAACCACAGCCTACAGAATGGGAAAAGATTTTCACCAACCCTACAAGTGATAGAGGATTGACCTCTAAAATATATAAAGAACTCAAGAAACTAAAGCCCAAAACCTTGAATAACCCAATCAAAAATGGGGTTCAGAACTGAAAAGGTAATTCTCAGCAGAAGAATTATGAATGGCTGAAAGGCACTTGAAAAAGTGCTCAACATCTTTAGCCACCAGAGAAATGTAAATCAAAAAAACTTTGAGATACTACCTTACATGGGTCAGATTGTCTAAGATGAAAGACACAGATGACAGCCTATGCTGGAGAGGTTGAGGAGCAAGGTAAACTGGTTCAGCCACTCTGGAATGCAGTATGGTGGTTTCTGGGAGAGCTGAGAATCTGTCTCCCCAGGGATCCAGCAATACCATTTCTGGGTGTATACTCTAGAGATGCACATTCGCACTCCAGAGGCATTGGCTCAACTATGTTCATAGCAGCATTATTCGTAATGGCAGGAGCCTGGAAACCACCTAGATGCCCCTCAACTGAAGAATGAATTAACAAATACATCTACACATCTATTACTCAGCAGTGAGAAAGAATGATGTCCTGAAATTTGTGGGCAAATGGATGGATTTGGAGAGTGTCCTCCTGAGCGAGGTGTCTCATGCCCAGATAGATTGGCAAGGGATGTGCTCACTAATTAGTGGACTCTAAACAAAAAAGCAAAAAGAAAAAAGCAAAAAGCAAAAAGCAATGGGTGTCCAGGCTGCAAGCCACAACCATTGAGCAACTTGGGATCTGGAACACCTTGGACTGCCACCTTGGATTCCACTCCCTCTAGAGAAATGCCTGACTCAGTCTTGATGTTGGGGTGAGGAAACTGGATTTGCCAGGAGTGGATGCTAAACTGAGCAATATTGGGACCTTGGGACCTCCTGCCCTTGCTGGGGAGGAGATGGGGGATGTGGAGAGGAGAGAGTGACTGGAGGGTGTGGAAGGGGCAAGGGACCTTGAATACATGGATAGAAAATGTGACTTTATTCATAAAAAAAGAAAAAAAAAAGAAAAGCTTTGTATGATGTCAAGTCAGGTAGATAGAGGGTATTGGGCTTGTACACAGGATGTCTTTTCTGTTTCAGTCCTAGGCGGTAGAAGTAGATTTGGTAGAGTCCTTTGGGTTGGAATATTTTTAGGGAGAGTTCTGGTCAGAGACTGGAGTTGTTTTCTGGTATAACCAGTAGAGGACAGACAAGGTGCTCCACTGTTGTTGGACCCAGACAAGTTGTGCAAAGAATATAGATGGAGATATGGTAGAAACTCACCAGGATAGCCCTGTAGGGGGACCTGCAAAGTCTAAGTACTGGGTAGGGTATTTGGAAAATGCACAGAATGAACCTCTGGTTGTTTAAAGGTAGGGTAATTCCTTGTGAAACCTCAGAGGTTAACTGCAGTGAAGGTGACGGAGTCAGACTAAGGAAGGGTGCTGGTTTTAGAACCCAGGCTAGATACAGATGAAGAGATCAGGGGACTCATTAAGCTAAATCCTTGAGGAAGATGTGGAAACTTATCCAAGTTCCTCAAAGAAATTCCAAAATATTAGATCTTCTTCATTCTTCAGGGCTTGTTCATTCACAAAGTAGGCCACCATGTCATATCTTAAATCCTAGCGCTCTCATGCACTCCTTGTGGGCCTCAGTGAGATGTCCACAGAGCTCTCCTTTCTCAATGATGCACGAATCCTGCACTTTCTTGGTCTCTGTGCAGGCACAGCAAGGCTTCAGTGGCTTCTACTCCTGAGTCTCAGGCAGGTCAGGACTGGCGGTGGCCAGACTCGGCATCTTTCCAGCCAAAAGCAGCAGCGAGTGCACAGGCACAAAGTCACCAAGCTGCCTCAATTTCTTATTTTAAACAATAAAATTTTTCTCATTTGAGTAATTTTATGTATTCAAGTTAGAAGTCGGTGAGATTATATGGTTTCTGTGGAGCAGTGATAATGTATATGCTCTACCAGCTTAGCACTCTTAAAGGGTTTCTCATTCGCCATAGTTCTATATAAAATTACCAGGTTTGATACTCCTTTCCTGGAATCAATATTTTAAATATAAACAAACAAACAAATAAAAATAAATAGATTTGAACTTTAGTGACCAAATTTTTGACATATGGAAATCCATGAAACGAAAATGTAAATATGTCTCTGGCCAAAATGCACCACAGGAAAGAGCTGATACCATGAATTTGTACCATTATTACAACTGTGCTATTATTAGAATTAAGAGGAATAAAATGGCAATGACAAATTGTTGCCCAAGATGATATCAAAGGTTATGAGTATTTTTAAAGATATCTATCTGCTAAGAAGCTTTTATAAAAAATTTCTAGATGGATAAAGTCACCAATTTGACAGAATCTGGGTTTTTTTATTTCCTATAACTTGTAGTCAGTTTGGCAAGTTTTTAATAAGGAATTTGGAGCATTTGTATAAGTGATTAAAAATACAATGTAGCCTAGAGAGGTAGATGAAAGGAACAAGAATAAAATGGGAATGAGCAGAAGGGAGGGTTAAATGGAAATGTATGTAAGCAGGTTCAGTGGAGGAGAGGGTGAGAGGATAATTAACAATGAGGATATTTGAAAAAGATATAAGAACATCCATTATCTTGTAAGCTTCATGTATACATCAATGTATATTCATGCACTCACACACATATAAAATCAAATGGAATATCCTACATATTGGATAAGCTCTTCTTGGAAGCCATAGGTTGCTAAATAAAGTCAAAACAAAACAAAATTCCAGTATGCGGGTTTGGGATAGCTCCTTTTGAGTGCTGGTCATGAGTGTCTTGGAGACCCCTCCAAACAATCAGATTATTGTCATTGTTCTGGGTAACCCACTATAATTTGGTGGTAAGACCCTGTTGATTATGATGCCACATACTTTAGTTGGAAGACATGGAAATATCAAATTAGCCCTGACTTCAGTCTTCCTTCCTACTGGCTAACATCCATAATGCCAGAAGGGGCTATGTAGACTGTTAGATGAGGGAAGTCTCGGCTGTGAACCATGTGAGCTACTATCATGACTGATATAGCAAAACACAGCCATGGGCTTAATAGTGGAATGAATGGTATGGGAGCAACCGAAAGCCTTCTGATAAGATTTAAAACATGCTCTACAATAAAAAACACATGTCTGGTGTGATGAATATGTCCAATAAACCATAATTTTAATTTTCTTAAAAGGTAGACACCTACTATTATTATTTTGCAAAATAGACATAGTATCTAACTGCATTATAAATTTACATCCCTCTGTCCACAGAGCAGTGCAGCTTTCAGGCATTACTAGAAAATATTCTTTATGCAGCACACGGTGGTTAACACAGAAGCTCACAACTGGTTAGAGGGCAGAGAATAGTGACTTTGTCATGTTCAGCCACAAATAAGCCATCTATATCACATCCCCATCTCTCCAATCTAAAGAATCATCATGGAATTAGAGGAAGACTGTGTCAGAGGTGGAGGAGGACCTGAGAGAACATGGAAAGTCACTGCACTCATGAACTCAAAGCAAATTTGTTTGCCTCCATAAGGTGTGCACAAAATAAAGCCAGTTAACATTCTACTATGGATGGGGAATCTCATGACTCCATAGTCTCAGCTGAAGAGATATTGAGAGTTGATAGCTTCTAGGGGAGGAGAAGAGTATTTTAGTGTATATACATGGACTGTGCTCATGGCCCATTAGTATGTGGACAACACAAATTTTATAACAAAATAAAATTAAAAAGAACACATGAAATTGAAGGGTAGGGTGGACTTGTTTGGAGTTAGGAGGAGTGGGAAATGCGCATGATCAAAATATATTGTTTGCATGCATAAAAGTCTTAGAGTATTAATATAATATTAATATTTAAAAACAGAAGAAGAAATAGAACTCAGAATGTGTAGGAAATTCTCTTTCTTTAATTAGTATATTCAAATAAAGCTTAGAAGTTGTTCCTTTCCTAAAACATTACATTGTATTAAAAGCTTTTTAGAGCTCATAAATATTCTGCTGATTTCCTCAAAACATGTTCTCCTTATAGGCTGGTGCTAAACTGTGCATATGAAATGAGCCTAGCTTAATGATGTGTTAAAAGAATTTGGTCTCCAGAACTGTCTCTTTTCTTAATAATGTGTAATCATTATCTATTTAGTTTTCTTTTAACTTGTCCCATGCAGGCAATGAATCCAGTTTAATTGAATATGCTTATACGTAACTGAAGGCACTCATTTCCACCTATTGAAACCTCCTCAGATTAAACAGACACACACACACAAATAAAGAAGCAATATAAGATATAAGTCTGACAATGTAAATGAAGTCTGATATTAAATTTGCATTTCAGTAAAACTTACATTAGCATTTATGTGCATTGTCCCAGCTGAATGGAACCAGTATTGGGACTCATGGCTTCTGGATCAGTCTTCACCAAAAGCCCATTTGGGGATGATCTAATAATCTTCTGGGCTAGAGCCAGTAATGCTGAAAGTGAGACCCATTGAGACATCATCAGTTGTCTATTAAAGCTATATCTCTATTCACATTAGCTTAGGCATACTGGGGAATGTGCCTCTAGTTTTCCATAGAGCAAAATTTGATGAAGAACAGGGAGTTACAGAACATTTCTGAAGGTCAAAAGCAAAGGGTAGGTTACATTTTTCCATAAAGAAGGAGAATAATAGCAAAAGAGGTTTTATAATGGCCTTTGTAAATCACTGAGCTTCTGGAGTAAGGCACAGACTCCATTTGATTTAGTACTTCATTACCCAAGTATCCTGTACATCTGTTTCTTAGTGTCTAAATCTAATCCCTTTTGCAACCAGAGATGGTACAGTGGTAAAACAAACACAGTCCTTATTCTTTTGAAGCTTATAGTCTGGTTAGAGGAAACTCTACACAAAACAAGCATGTGATTAGCAAATAAATATATTATACCAGGCAAAAAGATTTATGGGGTAAGAAATTTAAGTTATATTAAACACAATGTCAGATAATATTTTTTTTGTTAGATTCTATGAGGGTCAAATTTGACAATCTGCTGTTAAATGCTGTGAGATAAGTCCATTAATGTGTATTTAAATATCTATATTGATATAGGAGATGTTGAATATTATTTGTTCCATAATTTGACTTAATTGATAAATAAATTGAGTAGGGCTTTTTGGGTAGTTTTTACTTATTAATTAAAAATCACTTTCAATTACAATATAAATATATTCTCTCTCTCTTTCCCCCTTGTTATATTTCAAACCATGGCCTCTTTTAAAATAATTGTTATTACATGCACATATATACATACATGTGTACATACACCTTAATAAATATAGCCTACTTAGTCTGTATATTGCTACTGTGTGTATGTTTTCAGGGCAGACCATTTGATATTAAAATTAGGGAGATCTTCCTTGGGGAAGACTACTTCTCTCATTTTTAACATTTCCCCCCAAATTGAAAATACACTGTCTTATTCCTGATAAAATATATCCTGATTAAAGTTTTTCTCTTTCCTTTACTATTTCCAATTCTTCCCTACCTCCCATCTATTTTATATCTACTCCATTTCTGTCTCTATTAAAAAACAGACTTCCACACCTTGAATGACAAGAAAAAAGTTAAAAATATCTGGGTAGAAATTAATGAAATAAAAACAAACAAACCAAAAACAGTAAAGAAAATCAATGCATCTAAGAGCCAATTATTTGAGAAGATAAACAATATTGACAGGTCCCTAATTCTAATTAGCCATTTTAAGAAAAAGATAACATAATCTAGCAGAATCAGAAATAAACAGGAAAACATTACAACAGGCACCAAAGAAATTCAGAATATTTAAACAAAATACTTCAAAAAACTGTACTTCATTAAACTAGAAAATCTAAAATGAATGTGTTTCTTGATTAAACTCACCTACTAAAGTCAAACCAAGAAGAGACCAATAACCTAACCTGATCCATAATAAGTAAAGAGATTGAAACAGCAATAAAAATCCTATGACAAAAGAGAAAAAAGAGATTCAGGCAAAGGTAGAGTCACAGCTAAATTTCAGAATTATCCCAGTTTTTTCAAAGAAGTACTGTAACCATTAATATTGAAATTAATTTTAGAAAGAAAAAAAATTACTCCAGAACTACTCCAATAAGGCCAGCATTAATCTAATATCCAAATCAGATAAAGACATATCCAAAACAATCTACAGATGAACATGGATGTGAAAATCCACCCCCCAAAATATTAGCAAACTAAATAGATACATATATGAAGGTTATTTACCATAATAAAGTTGGCTTTATCTTGGAAATGCACAGATGTTTCAACATATATAAGTCAATAAATAAATATAATAAATAATGGAAATGCTTTCAAAGGCAAAAATTACATGATGATATCAATAGAAGCAGAGAGAGAGAAAAAAACAAACGACAAAATCCAACATGATTTTCTGAAAAAATCCTAAAGAGAGGAGGACAAGAGGGAATATCCCTCAATATAATAATTGCTATATATGACAAACTCACAGCTAATATCCTACATAATAAGCAAACTGAAAGCAATTGCATTAAAATAAGCAATAAGATAGGGTTGTCCATTCTTCCTGTTTCTTCTCAGTATAGTGATCAAAGCACTAGCTACAAAAAAAGGCCAGGGAATAAAATTAAAGTGATACAAATAGAAAAAAGAAATCAAATTATCCCTACTTTTAGATAGTATGATGTTATACGTAAGTGATCTCAACATCTCCAGTAGAACACTTCTAGAAGCAATCAATAATTTCAGTAACGTGGAGGGGAACAAATGACTTTATAAAATTCAGCAATCTTTTTATACATCAACAACAAATATGTCAAGAAAAAGATTGTGGACACACCACTATCTATAATATTGTCAAAGACAAAGCATTTTTGGAAAAAAATAACAAAGGAAGTTGAAGATCTCTATAACAAAAATGTCAAATTTCTGAGGATAGAGAATGAGAAAGACACTAGAAATTTGTGAAGTCTCCCTGTTACTCATGGTCTGTTGGCCAGTAGTCCATAATGACAAGGTGAGCAGAGATGATGTGCAGGTTTTTGTACAAACCCAGAAATGCAAGTTCTGCATAGTTTCTCTATCAGAAGTTTCTAGCTCTAAATCTTCAAATATGTATATATAACATGGAATAAATGTAGAAAACAGAAAAATACAAAGGGAGTGTGGGGAAGTGGTTTGAGAGACAAAACACCAGGATGCAGGTGATATGAAGGGAAAATGGGAAAGAGTCAAGGACTAATAAAATCCATGCTAGGAGACACTAGCAACACAAAACAACATAGGCTATTGATGCGCACAACATAGATTTATGAGGTGATAAATATTTGATAAAATTGGACTGGAATGTCGGAGAGTCAACCACAAAGACAAACCATGAAGGTCAGAGAGTGGTGATCCATAGCTTTAATCATAGTTTTAGGAATGTGGAGAGAGGAAGTTAAGATAGCTGTGCAGTGTAAGAGAAGAGAAATTTTTTTTGCTTTCCCAGACAAATTCTTGGTGAGCTACGGAGAGAGAGGTTTGGAATTGGAGGATTTTGTGGAGACAGGCCTGAGAAGTTGGCAGATGAGAAATCGATGCAATTTGTTTCTCTAGTTCTCTGATAGTCTAGCTTTTTTTTTTTTTTTTTTTTTTTTGCAATATCTGGCTCCAGGTTTCATTATAAAAAAACAGAACTTGTGCAATATTTGGCACCCAATATGGGGCATAAAACCATGACTCTGAGATTAAGAGTCTCATGTTCAACGAACTGAACTAGGAGGCAGTGGAGGTATATGCAGTTAGTCTCAGCACTTGGGAGACCAAGGCAGGAGGATGTAGTTCAAGGCCAGTCATATTTACAAAGCAAGTTTCAGGACAAAAAGGACTGCTAAAAACTCTGTCTCAAAAAACAACAAAACAAAACAAAACAAAACAAACTCAAAATAGTCTAGAATATTGGAGGACAGAGACATCTTTCCAGGCTTTTTTTGTATATCTGGCTTCAGGATTTTATTATATACCAAATAGAATTTGTGTAATGTTTGACACTCCATTTTAGGGACATAGATAGACAAAAAAGCTGCTTGCTGGCTGGAATTACACATGGATGGGGTCACTACTTGGCTGGCTAGGTTTTCTGTTCTGAGTTAGTTTTCAGCCTTAGGCAGAGCCTACCACAGGTAGATTTTTTTTTCTCTATATTCATTTGGGTAGTTTTTCAAACAGTTGCTTTCTTCTCCTGGTAGGTTGTAATTTTATTTGCTTTCTGGACCCCTCCTTGAGCTACTACCACACTATGTAGCTACCTACTTCACAGTCATATTAATCATTATTGATAACAAGTTTGGTGAGTAAATTGGTATTTCTTAAAAAGAGAAATTTGATTAAGGCAGAGTCTTACTCTTTTCCCCACATTAAAAATGAGAAACAATAGTATGGTGGAAGGTAGTTGGTCTTTCTTTGATATACTCTAGCTGGTTTGTAATTAGAGCTAGTAAAGGAAAAGATAAATAATGTAGATGGGACTATTGTAATGTCTAATACAAATATTATTTGTTTGGTTATTTCTGTTTTATCATTTGAAAAGTCAGTTAATATGAGTGCTGAAATGAAAGTCTTAGAAAAGCTTGTTAAAAGAGAGCCAGAAATATTCAGACGCAGGCAAAGAAATTTTGTAAAAATATCTTTTTTTTAAACTATGAAAAACGTCATACATATATTTTCTTCATCCATGTATTCCCTTGTTCAGGCTCCCTTCCCCCTCCCACCCCTTCCAGTCACTCACGCTCTCTCCTTCAGTTTATCTCCTCCCTAGCAAGGGCAGGAGGTCCCAAGGTCCCAAGGTGGCTTATTTTAGCAGCCACTCAGGCAGATATACTTTCCTCACCCCCACATCAAGACTGAGTCAGGTATTTCTCTGGAGGGAATGGGCTCCAAGGTGCCAGTCCAGGGTGTTTCAGATCCCAAGCTGTTCAGTGATTGTGGTTTGCAACTTGGACATGCTTGGCTTTTTTTTTGCTTGAAGTCCACTAATGAGTGAATACATCCCCTTTTATCTTTCTGTGTTTGTGATACCTTACTCAGGAGGATATTCTCCAAATCCATGCATTTGCCTGAAAATTATAGGGTATGATTTTTTTCTCACTGCTCGGTAATACTCTGTTGTGTAAATTATCATAGTTTGTTAATCCATTCTTCAGTCAAGGGGCATCTAGGTTGTTTCCAGTTTCTTGCTATTACAAATAATGCTGCTATGAACATAGTTGAGCTAATACCTTTGGAGTGTGACTGTGCATCTTTAGGGTATACACCCAGAAGTGGTACTGCTGGATCCTTGGGGAGATGGATTCCCAGTTTTCTGAGAAACCTCCATACTGCATTCCAGAGTGGTTGAACAAGCTTACACTCCCACCAGCAAGGGAGTAGTGTTCCCCTTGCTCCTCAACCTCTCCAGCATAGACTGTCATCTGTGTCTTTTATCTTAGCCAATCTGACAGGTATAAGGTGGTATCTCAAAGTTGTTTTGATTTGCATTTCTCTGATGGCTAAAGATACTGAGCACTTTTTCAAGTGCCTTTCAGCCATTTGTAATTCTTCTGCTGAGAATTTTCTTTTTAGTTCTGAGCCCCATTTTTTGATTGAGTTACTCAAGGTTTTGGGCTCCAGTTTCTTGGGTTCTCTATATATTTTAGAGATCAATCCTCTGTCACTTGTAGGTTTGGAGAAAGTCTTTTCCCATTCTGTAGGCTGTCATTTTGTCTTATTGATTGTGTCCTTGGCTTTACAGAGGCTTCTCAGTTTCAGGAGGTACCACTTATTGATTGTTGTTCTTAGTGTGTGTGCTACTGGTGTTATATCTAGGAAGTGGTCACCTATGCCAATGCATTTCCCACTTACTTTTCTATAAAGTTCAATGTGGCTGGATTTATGTTGAGGTCTCTAATCCACTTGGATTTGAGTTTTGTGCATGGTGATAGGTTTGGATCTATTTGCATTTTTTTACACACTACCATCCAACTATGCCAATGCCATTTGTTAAAGATACTATCTTTTTTCCACTGAGTATTTTGGACCTCTTTGTCAAAGACCAGGTGTTCATATGTTTTGGGGTTTATGTTGGGATCTTCATTTTGATTTCATTGATCCACAAGTCTTATAATTCTCTTCAAAAGTCAGATGCTATTTTGATGGTATTAATGGATTTTACCAAACTTCTTAACATAGTCACTGATTCTTATTATGTAGAAGGAATTGTTTTGCATATTGAAACTGCTCATTTTATTAATGATGAGTCAGAATTAACTTCATTATTCTGTTACAAGAAATAATCAGGAATAAGAATCATCCCTTCTATATAACACACATTTGATCCCATACGAGTCTGCCAGGTCTTTAAGCATAAGGTAATGATGAAATTGATAACTGTGCTAGAGGCCTCAGAGTTTCATAAAAAAAATCACACCATAGCAAAGGATTAAAAAAAGATTTGTCTATCACTTGGCAGCTAGCCAAGAAATTGTCAAAAGATATCCCACTTGTTCCTTCTATAAACAAACTCCATTACCAGCAGGGAGTAATCCTAAGGTTATACATAGAAATGAAATTTGGCAGATAAATATGTTTTATAGAATTTGGAAAATTAAGATATGTATATCATACAATAGATATGTTTTCAGGATTTCAATGGGCAACTGATTTGAGTTCAAAAAAGGTTGATTGTGTCATCTCACATTTGTGAGAAGTTATGACCATTAAAAGTACCTGTACAAATTAAGACTGACAATGCTCCAGCATATGTCTTTAGTCAGGCTGAAGGCTCAGGAAGATGGCTTTTACCCTGAGAAGTTGAATGTGAGAATTGACTGTGGTCTGTTTCCTCTCTCTGATATTCCAACCTTTTAACCAACATCTAGCTTTGAGTTTTTATTTAATAACAACAAGAATTTGTGTTTCATCTCCCCCATACATCAGGAAATAAATTTAAGAACACAACACTCATATCCCCAAGAGGTGGAATGGGTGGTTTTTTCAGTGGGTGATAAATCATAGTCATTATTTAAGATGATTTTACAAATTGTTATTGGTTATGGTTAGGAAAAAAGCTAAACAAGGGAGATTATATTCTGGTTTATTGTCTGATAAAAAGGAAAATAAAAGGGACATAGATATGATAGAAAAAAGGGCAGATTATTGACTCTACTCTGAGAAAAATGAGAATATGGATATGATGGGACATTAGGGTGGATTATTGAATCTACTTTTAAAGAGAAATCACTAGTTTAAATATTTTACATTGTATTGGATTTCTGTATATTGTATACAAATTGTATATACTTATACAAAATTGAGATTAAATTTACTACTGTACATGTAGTTCTATTTTTACCTTCACAGTTCATTACCAATGTAATAGAAATTGTTAGTCCTTGAGAGTTATTATTATAACTAATTGGGATATAAAAAAATGTCAGTTAGTTGATAGACATTACAATAAGCTTATAATAATATCAGATATGCTTTCAAGGTCAGATATATTTTGGAATGACAGGTTACCTTCAAACACTTCAGGGATCTACAGGATATGGCATTTAATATATTTTATTTTATTTTTTTCTTCTTTATTTTGTATTTATCAAAAAAAACAGTAAAATGAATTTAAAATGCTGAAAAGTTAACAATAACTATAAAGAGGATAAGAATCATAAGCATGGCTTATCAAGGGTGATAATGCAAATACACATATATTTACTTTGTGTTCAGCTTTCCCTCTGAATTTCTTTTTCCATCGCTATATATCCTTATTCAAGGTCCCTTCTCCCTGCCACCACATCAGGTCATTTTTCTTCTCCGCAACTCCCCATCCCCTCCCTGGGCAGGGAGCAGACAGTCCTATGGTCCCACTGACCCAATAATGTTTGGATCAGTCTCCACTCCTGGCCAAATCCAGTTTTGTCCATCCTCCCGCAAGAGTGAGTCAGGTGTTCCTAGAGTTGGAGTGGGGTCCAAAGAGTCAGTCCAGGGTGTTACTGATCCCAAGCTGTTCAGTGGTTGTGGTTTGGGGCTTGAGCATGCTTGACTTTTTTTCTTGTTTGTTTGTTTAGAGACCACTAATGAGTGAGTACATCCCCTGCTTATCTTTCTGAGATTGTGATACCTCACTCAGGAGGATATTCTCCAAATCCATTCATTTGCCTGCAAATTTTAGGATATCATTTTTTCTTACTGCTGATTAGTATTCCATTGTGTAGATATACCACAGTTTGTTAATCCATTCTTCAGTTGAGGGACATCTAGGTTGTTTCCAGGTTCTTGCTATTACAAATCATGCTGCTATGAAGATAGTTGAGCTAATACCTTTGGAGTGTGAATGTGCCTCTTTAGGGTATACACCCAGAAGTGGTATTGCTGGGTCCTTGGGGAGATTGATTCTCAATTTTCTGAGAAACTGCCATACTGCATTACAAAGTGGCTGAACAAGCTTACACTCCCACCAACAATGGAGGAGTGTTCCCCTTGTTCCACATCCTCTCCAACATAGGCTGTCATCTGTGCCTTTTATCTTAGCCAATCTGACAGGTGTTAGGTGGTATCTCAAAGTTGTTTTGATTTGCATTTCTCTGATGGCTAAAGATGAAGAGCACTTTTTCAGGTGCCTTTCAGCCATTCGTAGTTCCTCTGCTGAGAATTCCCTTTTTAGATCTGTACCCCATTTTTTGATAGGGTTATTCAAGGTTTTGGGCTCTAAATTATTGAGCTCTTTATATATCTTAGAGATCAGTGCTCTATCACTTGTAGGGTTGATGAAAATCTTTTCCCATTCTGTGGGCTGGCATTTTGTCCTATTGGCAGTGTCCTTAGCTTTACAGAAGCTTCTTAGCTTCAGGAGACCCCACTCATTGATTGTTGGTCTTAGTGTCTGTGCCACTGGTGTTATATTTAGGAAGTGGTTGCCTGTGCCAATTCGTAGAAGTGTATTTCCCACTTTCTTTTCTATCAAGTTCAAAGTGGTTGGGTTCAAGTTGATGTCTTTGATCCACTTGGATTTGAGTTTTGTGCAGGGTGACAGGCTCGGATCTATTTGCATTTTCTACACACTTCCATCCAGCTATACCAACACCATTTGTTAAATATACTATCTTTTTTCCATTGAATGTTTTGGGCCTCTTTGTCAAAGATCAGGTGTTCATAGGTTTTTGGGTTAATGTCTGGATCCTCAATTTTATTTCACTGGTCCACATGTCTGTTTTTATGCCAGTACCAGGCTGTTTTTATTACTGTAGCTCTATAGTATAGCTTGAAATCAGGGATGGTGATACCTCCTGAGGTTCTTTTGTTGAGTAAATTTTTTTTGGCAATCCTGGCTTTCCTGTTATTCCAAATGAAATTGAGTATTGTTCTTTAAAGGTCCAAAAAATATTGTATTGGTATTTTGATGGGCAGTGCATTGAATCTGTAGATTGCCTTTGGTAGAATTGACATTTTTACTATGTTGATCCTACCAATCCAGAAACATGGGAGAGCTTTCCATTTTCTGATATCCTCTTCAATTTCTTTCTTCAATGATTTAAAATTTTTGTCAAATAGGTCTGTTACTTCTTTGGTTATAGTTACTCCAAGGTATTTAATAATATTTGCAGCTAATATGAAGGGTAATGTTTCCCTTATTTCTTTTTCAGCTCTTCTATCTTTAGTGTATAGAAGGGCTACTTATTTCTTTGAGTTTATCTTGTATCCTGCTACATTGCTGAAGGTGTTTATCAGCTGTAGCAGTTCCTTGGAAGAATTTTGTGGGTCACTTATGTATACAATCATATCATTTGCAAATAGAGATAGCTTCACTTCTTCTTTTCCAATTTGTGTGCCCTTAATCTCTTTTCGTTCCCTTATTGCTTTAGATAAAACTTCGAGAACTATATTGAATAGATAAGGGGAGAGAGGACATCCTTATCTAGTTCCTGATTTTAGTGGGCTTGCTTTGAGTTTTTCTGCATTAAGTTTGATACTGGCTGTCGGCTTCTTGTAAATCGTCTTTATTATATTTAAGTATTCTTCCTGTACTCCTGATCTCTCCAGGGCCTTGATCATAAAGGAGTGTTGGATTTTCTCAAAAGCTTTTTCAGCATCTAAGGATATGATCATGTGGTTTTGTTCTTTTAGTTTGTTTATATGATGGATAACATTTACAGTTTTTCGTATGTTAAACCAGCCCTGCATTTCTGGGATGAAGCCTACCTGGTCGTGCTGGATAATATCTTTTATACATTGTTGTATACGGTTTGCCAAAATTTTGTTGAGAATGTTTGCATCAATATTCATGAGGGAAATTGGTCTGTAATTCTCCTTCTTTGTTGTGTCTTTGAGTGGCTTGGGTATTAGGGTGATTGTGGCCTCATGAAAGGAATTTGGCAATATTTCTTCAGTTTCTACTGTGTGAAATAGTTGGAGGAGTAATGGTAGTAATTCTTCTTTGAATGTCTGGTAGAATTCGGCACTGAAACCATCTGGACCAGGGCTTTTATTTTTGGGAAGGTTTTTAATGACAGCTTCAATTTCCTTAAGGGTTATAGGCCTGTTTAGGTAATTAATCTGATCTTCATTTAATTTTGATAGGTGGTACCTGTCCAGAAAGCTGTCCATTTCCTCTAGGTTTTCCATTTTTGTGGAATACAGATTTTCAAAATATGATCTGATAATTCAATGGATTTCCTGGGGGTCTGTTGTTATATCCCATTTTCATTTCTGATTTTATTGATTTGGACACTCTCTCTCTATTTTTTGATTAGTTTGAGTAAGGGCTTATTTATCTTGTTAACTTTCTCAAAGAACCAAGTCTTAGTGTCATTGATTCTTTGTATTGTTCTTTTTGTTTCAATTGTATTGATTTCAGCTCTAAGTTTGATTATTTACTGCCATCTACTCCTTCTAGGTGAGTTCGCTTCTAATTGTTCTAAGGCTTTCAGCTGTGCTGTTAGGTCTTTAGTGTGGGGTTTCTCTAGGTTTTTCATATAGGCATCTAGCACTATGAATTTTCCTATTAAGACTGCTTTCATTGTGTCCCACAAGTTTGGATACTTTTTAGATTCATTTTATTGAATTCTAGGAAGACTTTGATTTGTTTCTTAATTTCTTCCTTGACCCAGAGATGGTTCAGGTGAGTGATGTTTAGTTTCCATGAGCTGGTAGGCTTTCTTTGGGTTTTGATGTAGTTTAACTCTAACTTTAGGCCCTGGTGCTCCGATATGTTACAAGGGATTATTTCCATTATTTTGTATCTGTTGATATTTTCTTTATGACCAATTATGTGGTCAATTTTGGAGAAAGTTCCATGAGGAGCTGAGAAATATGTATATTCCTTTGCCTTTTGGTGAAAGGTTCTGTAGATATCTATGAAATTTATTTGCATCATAACCTCTTTTAGACTCCTTATTTCTCTGTTGAGGCTCTGTCTGGTTGATCTATCCAGGGTTGAAAGTGGGGTATTGAAGTCTCCCACTATTAGGGTGTAAGAATTGATGTGGGATTCATGCTTTAGCAGTGTTTCTTTTACATAAGTAGGTGCCCCTATATTAGGGGCATAAATATTTAAGATTGAAATCTCCTCTTGCCCAATTTTTTCTGTGATGAATAAGTAGTGACCATTTTGGTCCCTTTTAATTGCTTTTAGCTTAAATTCTACTTTGTTAGATATTAGGATTGCAACCCCTGCTTGTTTCTTAGGACCATTTGACTGGAAAATCTTTTCCCAACCCTTTATTCTAAGCTTGTGTTTGTCTTTGTGATTGAGGTGTGTTTCTTGTAGGCAACAGAAGGATGGCTTCTGTTGTTGTATCCATCTTGTTAGTGTGTGACGTTTTATAGGAGAGTTGAGACCATTGATATTAAGGGAAATTAGTGATCATTGATTCATATTTCCTGCCATTTTTGGTGGCAACTTGTTTGTATTTCCTTTCTCTAGGTTATTCTTCTGTGAACTTATTGGTTGTTTGTGATTTCGTGGGTCTATCTGTGGTCCTTATGTTGGAGTTTTCCCTCTAATACTCTCTGTAGCGCTGGATTGGTAGATAGATATTCTTTCAGTCTGACTTTGTCCTGAAATACCTTGTTTACTCCATCTATGGTGATTGATAATTTTGCAGGGTATAGTATTCTAGTTTCGGAGCCATGCTGTTTTAGCGTCTGTATAACTTCTGACCAAGCCCTTCTAGCTTTCATCGTTTCCATTGAATATTCAGGCGTTATTCTCATGGGTCTGCCTTTACATGTGAGTTGGCCTTTGCTTTTGCAGCTCTTAAAATTTTTTCTTTGTTCTGTATGCTTTGTCTCTTGATTATAATGTGGCACGCTGACTTTTTTTTGGGATCATATCTATTTGGTATTTGTAAGCTTCTTGTATCTTTATAGGCATTTCTTTCTTCAGATTAGGGAAGTTTTCTTCTATGATTTTATTGAAAACATTATCTGTGCCTTTGAGCTGGTATTCTTCTCCTTCTATTCCTATTATTCTCAAATTAGGTCTTTTCATGGTGTCCCAGATTTCCTGGACATTTTGAGTTATGGCTTTTTTAGTTTTACTATTTTCTTTGACTGATATATCTATTTGAGCTACTGAGTCTTCCACTTCAGAGATTCTATCTTCCATCTCTTGAACTCTGTTTGTTATGCTTGTATCTGTGGTTCCAGCTTT
>PVIH01012075.1:0-65434 GCA_004025045.1 Sigmodon hispidus
CTCTCTCTCCCTCTCTTGCTCTCTCCCTCTCTCTCTCTGTCTCTAGCTGGACCAGGAGTTCAACCCAGTACTTAGCTATGAATTTCTGTTTCTAACTCTATCCATTCCTGGATGAAGGTTCTATAGTGACAATTAGAGTGCTCATTTATTTGATTATAGGGAAGTCCTGTTTAGGCACCATCTCCGCTATTGCTTGGAGTCCTAGCCAGGGACATCTTGTGGGTTCTTGTAGGTTTCCTCAACACCAGGTTTCTTTCTAGTCCCATAGTGGCTCCTTCTATCAAGATATCAATTTCTTAAAAAGTCACTTAAAATCTAAGTCTTTACAAACTGAAGAAAATGGCTTAGTAGCTAAGAGTACAAGCTGCTCTTGCAATGGACCTGAGTTTGGTTCCCAGAAACCACATCAGGTGGCTCACCTAAAACTCCAGCTTCAGAGGTTCCGACAGGTTCTCTCCTCTTAGCTTTGGTGGGACCCTGAACCACAAATGCACAATAGGCATATATGTACACATATACACTTTAAAAAAGAAAGTGTATCTTTAAAAAATCTCCATCTGTAATTTTAAATTAATTGTTTCAATATCTCATTTCTCTGAGTACTGGATTTCTTATCTATGAAACAAATAAGTGACAGAAATTGTGAAAAGGTCTTTGACAAAATCCAACACCCCCTCTATGATAAAAGTTCTGGAGAGATTAGTAATATCAGTGACATATTTCAACATAATACAGGGAGTTTACAGAAAGCCCACAGCAAACATCAATTTTGCTATTAAATGGAGAGAAGCTCAAGGCAATTCCACTAGAATCAGGAGCAAGACAAGACTGTCCACTCTCTCCATATCTATTCAGTATAGTGCTTGATGTTCTAGCTAGAGCAAAAAGACAACCAAAGGACATCAAGAGGATACAAATGGGAAAGGAAGAAGTCAACATATCTGTATTTACAGATGATAAGATAGAATACAGAAGGACCTCAAAAATTCTAGCAGAGAACACCTACAACTGATACACACTTGCAGCAAAGTAGCTGGATACAAAAGTAACTTACCAAAATCAATATGCCTCCTATATAGAAATGACAGACTAAGGAAGAAATCTGGGAAGCAACAACATTCACAGTAGCCTCAAATAATATAAACTATCTTGGGGTATCTCTAAGTAAGCAAGTGAAAGGCCTGTGTAATAAAATATTTAAGGCATTGGAGAAAGAAATCAATGAAGAGATCTGAAGATGAAAAGATCTCCCATGCTCATGGGTGAGTAGGATTAAAATATTAAAAATGGCCATCCTACCAAAAGCAATCTACAGATTCAATGCAATTCCCATCAAATTACCAATATAATTCTTTCATGTGAAGTTTTCAGCTTCACATGAAAACATGAAGAACTCAAGATAGCAAAAATTAAAATAAAAACTAGAATAATAAAAGAACTACAAGAGGTATCATCATCCCCAACCTTAAATTTGTACTACAGAGCCATAGTAATAAAAAGCAGTATGATATTGGACAAAGATAGACACATTGATAAATGGAATCAAATTGAAGACTCAGAAATAGATTTACACACCTCTATAATCAGTTTTTAAAAAATTAAAGAAAGCAGAAATACATGCTGGAAAAAAGACACCATCTTCAACAAATGGTGCTGGTCAAACTACATGGCTGCATGTAGAAGAATGCAAATAGATCCATACTTATTACCCTGCACAAAACTTAATTCCAAATAGATCAAATACTCCTACATAAAGTCAGATAACCCAAATATCACAGAGGAGAAAGTGGAGAATAGTCTTGAACTCAAGGCACAGAAGACTGAAGAGAATACCGTTAGCACAGGCAAAAAGATCAACAACTAACAAATGGGACCTCATGAAACTGAAAAGAAATCTGTAAAGGAAAGGACACTGTCATTCAGATAAAGGATCAGCCTATAGAATAGGAAATGGTTTACCTATGCATGCTTTGAAGTCATAGGAGGATATTGGTGTCCTACCCCATCACTCTCCACTTCATTCTCTTGAGATATAGGGTCTCTCACTGAACCTGGAATCATGCTAGCAGCATGTAAGCTCAGGGACCCTCCAATTCCCCGCAGTAGTGGGGTTACAGGTGCATATAGCTATGTCCCTCTTTGTACATAAGTGATGATAACTTGAACTAATTTCCTCATGCTTGCCCAGCAAGCACTTTTATTTTTCGAGCCATGCTCCCAGCCCTTCTAGTTATATTTTCTTAGTAGGCATGCTCTTAGTTATAGATATTAGGAGAGTTAGGGAGGTGAAACTGGCTTGGGGTCCTACTGTTAGTGTGTGTATTTTCAGTCTATTTGTCATCTCTGTCCTCTGCAGGGTCTGGAAACAGTATCCTAATCCTTCCTCTTTAATTCAGTTCCTTGGGCTAAATGATGCTAGTGTGTGGTGGCATATGTGTTTGGAAATTATGGTAAGGCAGTAGTAGACTGTTAACTACTTTATTCAACCAATCCTACATTTAGCTTCTAATTTAACTCTGTTTTCTCAACCACATGGTCCTTGCAGTCTTGGGCCTGTTCTGGGTTTATAGGCTGGAATTGGCTTGCTCTTTCTTAGCATGCCACTGTGAAGGTATTTCAAGTTTTCAATGTTGTGTGCTAAATGAGTTTGCTCCTCTGTCTGCTCTCTGTTTCTGGCAGATATGCTAAACCTGATGCCTGCTATCTCTATCCCCATTCTTTTTCATTCATACAGTTTGGACTTAAAATTCTACATTGGCATTAACCTTTAAGAGGGAAAGAAGATAAATATGTCATCAACAAGTCATATTACTGGAAAACACACTCCCTTACTGTTTGTTAATATCGAGTTTGTCAATACACTCCATTATCTATATTATACTTGGAATGGCTAGAAGAACCATTTAAATATACTTTAAAAATATTATTGTGTCTAACAAACAATAAAACCCTAGGTTCAATCCCGAGTGAGCTCCCTGTCTGCAGTAAGTGGTTGTACCTTTTAGGATTTATGATACAAATACAGCTTTTCAGCTAGAGTCATTTTGTAATTTATAATTTGTTCCAAATTAGTAACACAACTCCCACAAATACTTGGTTTATTTTACAACATTTAGTACAGTACATTGAAGGGAAAAGTGAATGAAGAATGAATTGAACATTCCATTGGGGCGGCTGGAGATGTAGGTGTGTGATAGTGTTTGCTAGCGTGGGCAAGGGCCTGAGTGCAATCTCTAACATCAGAGCCACAAGTGCCCTCCTCCTGCCCACAAAAGAAGGTCCATCTGATTTCAAAGGGAAGCTTGAAACTTCCCTTAAAATGACAAAATAGCAGTGAGATCTGCTGATATGACAAGGACGGCCAGTGACTTAGAAGAAGAGGAGCAGGCTGAAGGCTAGGGGGAACACAGGAGGAACCATTTCATGTTTGGCTTTTACTGCACATATGTGAGCTATGGTGAATTTAGAGGTTTCCCAGTTTACTTTTAGTATTGCTTACTCAGTGAGTCAGCATTTAGCAGTAGGTTTTTTATGTTCTCTCTCATTTTTCTAATATTTTTATAAGAGTGAGAATCAGAACTATCAATACACAGAAAGATCACGCCTTCCAATTACACAGTCAAAACCTTTTTTTTACTGAATGTCTCTGCAGAATAGAGGTTCTCAACTGGTGGGTCATGACCTCTTGGGCAGAATGACCCTTTCACAAGGATCACCAAACACCATCAGAAAACACAAGATATTTACATTATAATTCATAACAGTAGCCAAATTACCATTATGAAGTAGCAATGAAATAATTTCATGGTTGAGGAGGTCTGCACACCATGAGGAGCTGTATTAAAGGGCTACAGTGTTAGGAAGGGTGAAAACCATTGCTGGAAGAATTTGAGCAACATTCTTATTTCTTATTTTTTTTTTTTTGCTTCATGCTGTTTTTTTCCATTATAGTCTCAAATCCATCCCTTGTTTCTGTAAAAACTGTCTGTTCAGTGACCGTAATCTCTTTTATCAAATGGTAAATGGCCCACACCTTTAGTATTTTGTTCATAAGCTCGTTTTTAGGCAATATGAATACATTGGATATTTTCCAAATCTCCAAGTTATTGTAACATTTGCTAACTAATTCTTCCTCACTTTACATCTCTCCTTTCATATTCTACTCTAAGCCATAAGGAAGACATAAGCTGTATCTTTAGTATTTGGCTTAGAAGTTTTCTCTTTTAAGTTTTTTATAATGATAATTTATTTTTTATTTTGTTTGCATTAATCTTTTGCCTGCATGTATGTCTGTGTTAGAGTGTCAGAACTTGTCAGAACTTGGAGTTACAGACAGTTGTGAGCTGCCATGTAGGTACTTGGAATTGAACCCAGATCTTCTGGAAGAACCATCAGTGCTCTTAACCTCTGAGACATCTCTCTAGCCCCAAAGTATTCTCTTTTTACTATCCAAGCTTACTCATTATTTGCAAGTTACACGTTACACAGTTTAGTCAAATCTCTGGCCCTTTATAGCAGTTGATTTTATTCTAGGTTCCAATATCTCATTTGTATTTGCACCTCAACTACAATCATATGTAATGTACAATCTTTCTAGAATGAACCTCAAAATTTCATCATTGTTCCAGCTAACCTATTTTAAAGCTGCTTCCAAAATTTTAGGTATTGTGACACCAGTGTCCTTCTTGGTACTAAAACTCTTAGAGTTATTTGTACAGTACTGCCTAAAACTTCTCAGTTCAGATTCCAGACTATTATATGTTATGAGCTGCAGTGTTTTGTTATAATACACAGTTTTGTGCACTTATAGAAACACACTGCCTTAATTGTGGAAAATAAAAGACAGAGTATTTCCCTAGTATCATTCCTAAGTGCATACATATCAAGTTAGTATATCTTTGGACTGGGTTGAGTTATAATGTTTGGTCCTAAAAATTGGAAGAGTAGAGTTGGGAGTGGAGGTAACCATATTTCATTGTTTACATGTATGAAATTATCTAAGAATAGATTTTAAAGTAAGTTTTCTCATGTATGATCAGGTGACAAGTAGAAAACCTTTAAGAAAACTTGTATTAAATTTGGCTTACCTCTTTTTGAGTTGTTGGCCAGTGGAGTCCCATAGACCTCACAAACATAACAAACTATTGTGAAAATCTATTGATTATCTTCCAGAACTTGATGGTATAGCCCTATTGCTGAAGATACCACATACTTGAGTCATAAAACATGGAAAAATTCTAGCTCAACTAGAATCTTTATTTCTACTGTCTAGTGTTCACATTGCTAGAATGTGCTATATACACTACTAGAGGAGAAATGTAGTCATCAATCTCACCCAGCTATGAACCCTGCTAGTTACAATAATGACCTGTCTAGCAAAATATATATGATGATGTCATAGTGCATGAGTGTTATGGGAGTAACCAACCACTTGTTGATTGGTTTTAAGATCAACTGTCAAGTTCAAAAACCTTAGGATAGACAAGTCATGGGCCCTAGAAAAAAAATCTACTATTATTCTGCTAAATGAGTATAGCAATTAATGACCCCTAATGATATACTGCTATATGATCAATATAGATCAGTAATTTTCTCAATCCTTATTACAGAAGCTTTTGTACAGTAGATGATACACAAAGACCTACAAGCTGACAAACTGCAAGAGTGAAAGACTTTGGAATGTTCAAACTTAAATAGGATGTCTTTATCACCCCCTACCCCTTGGGGGTCAGGGATCTATGAGGAAGAGGGGTGAAAAGATTATAAAAGCCAAGAGTGGTCAATGAAAAAGAAATAGTATTTTTTAGACACAATAGGGCAGATGAGCTCATAGAGACTATACAAGTGTGCACAAGACCACAGAGGCTCAAACTAGACAAAATCCCAACATGGAGGTGCAGAAAGCCCCACCCCTAGCTAGGGGGAGAGCTATTGGCACTGGCATTTCATTGTTGTTAGGAGAAAGTCAGTTTTCTTCAATGATGTGACACCTGATATATTTACCACACTCCAGGGCAGGCTCCCATACCCAAGAATAGTTGGCCAAAACAACCTGGACTCCATTTTGGAGAGAGAGAAGGAGAAAGGGGGAGAGAGAATACCTGAATTTGGGTAGGTGTGAGGTTGGGTGGGTAGGGCAGTAGAGGAAGATATGGGATGAGTTGGGAGAAGGGGATGAATATGATTAAAATATATATGTAGAATTGTGAAAGAATAAATAAGAATATTATTTAATAAAGAGAAGCTCTGAATTAAAATAGACACACGTACATTATGGAGGATAACACATTGTATTGAGTCTGTTCATTAACCTGTTGATTCAAATGTTAATCATATCCAGAAATAGCCTCACAGACGCATCCAGAATGTTTCTCTAAAGTGTGGCTCTGTCAAATTGACACATAAAATTAACCATCACAAATAAGTTTAATTATAGATATATTTCACATGTGACTGCCGTCCTTGTTTTTTTTTATTAATTTTTGTACAACTTTCTTAATTATTTCTGTCTAGTAACTTTATGATCTTTATGATTTCTACACGTTTTATTAAGATTTGCATTGAAACAGCTTTCTTCTAATTCAGTTTCCATGATACTACCAAGAAAGTTTTCTACAGTTTTTTTTTGTTTTGTTTCGTTTTGACACAGGGTTTCCCTGTAGTTTTGGAGCCTGTCCTGGAACTCACTGTGGAGACCAGGATGAGCTCAAACTCACAGACATCTGTCTGCCTTTGTCTCCTGAGTGCTGGGATTAAAGGCATGTGCCACCACCTCAGTTAAATTTTTACAATTCTTAAACAAATAATTATGTTTATGTATGTGTGGGTTAAGTGCATATGAGTGCAAGTATCTCCAGAGGCCAAAGAGGGTGTTGGATAACCTGGAGCTGGAGTTACAGAAGATTGTGAGTCCTATAATGTGGGTGCTAGGAACTGAATTTTAGTCTTCTGCAAGAATAGAATGTGCCCTTAACCTCTAACCATAGCTCCTGAAAAAGACAGTTTAAGTAAAAAGAAACTCTGGGGTTTTATAGAATGAAATTATTTTGTTTTCTATGCACTTGAAATCTCCTAGATAGGGATACTGGAGCCTGCCTAACTCTACCCTGATAACCTCTTTTAGCCTCCTGCCCCACTTCTGATACACTCCAGTTATCTCTGCTAACTTGTATGAAGTCTCTTTCTTTTATACTCTTGTTCATCCTTATGTCCCTGCTAGAAATATCCTCTTGATCATTCTTGACCATTCCTGCCAGTGGGTGATCTCTTGCATATATTGGCATCATCTTCTCTATGAAGATTTCTATAAATTATGCTCTGATATATATTTCATGACACTTTTTTTCATCTGGCCATTTACATTTTGGTTGTCTGTCCTTCCTGGACTGCATGCTTCTAGAGGTAACACTCATGGTTGTATACACTGGGCAAAGCACATTGTCATTGACTTAATATTTATTGAAGAATTGAGTTGTTTAGTAATAATAAAATGTATAAAGAGGTCATTATACCTGTTCCAGGAGAAGTAATGAGAACCACACTTCCAGTGATAGAAGTAGCAAAGGGCCAACAGGTTTAAGACACTGTGTAATAGGGGCTGGAGTGGTGCCTTAGTGGTTAAGAGCAGTAGCTACTCTTCCAGAGGACCCAGGTTCAGTTCCCAGCACTCACATGGCAGTTCAAAGCTGTCTGTAACTCCTGTTCTAGGAGATCCAATGCCTCCTACAGGCATATTTGCAGGCAAAACACCAATGTACATAAAATAAAAATAAACCAATTATTTTAAAAAAGAAGCTACTCTGGAATAGTGAAAAATATAGGATCTGGAGACTAAATACAAACTGTAAAGGAGAGAAGGGCATCATGAGTGCCTGGATTCTAGGCTGAGAAAGTGGTAAAGGCAATGATGGGAGGGAACGAAGTATGAGGAACTAACCTGGAGAAGTAGACATGTATGGTTAATACAGGCTTAGGAGGGGACAGTATAAATTAAGGTGGGAATGTCCAGCTGGTGGTAAGAAATAATAATTGGATATTGGGATCTGAGATATGTTTTTTTTAAAGTACTTAGAAGGATGTTCCATGTTGTGAAGGTGAGGTGGCAAAGTAGGAATATACCCGGAGAGAAACCAGAGAGTTAGAGCGAGAAACAGGAGGAAGGCCTGCTCTGCATGGGTTAACAGGGAATGCAGTCTTGATAGGAAAAGAAGGAGCTCTTCGAAAGGTAATGAGAGGTGGATGTATATTGATTAATAGTTGCCTAGAGGGAAAAAAGTGCTTCAAAGGGGAAAACATAAGGAGCAAGAAGGAAGCAGATAGGTTTAGGCTATATGGAGGTCATTGAACCCCCTGAAATAAGTTACTGAATAGGGTAAATGGTAGGAGAAATAGTCAGTGAAAACTCTAATTAGGAAGCTAGACATTTGTGACTAAAAAAAAAAAAGGAGATAGAAATGTTTCCCAGGGTTGAAAATATTCATCAAAAAGCACACCAGGAGACTATCTGTAGAGTATCTTGCATAGGCAGTTAAATAATGTAAATATCACTTACATGATTTTGTGGTAAATTTTCCAATCCTGCAAGGTCTTCTCATGCCGTGCACATAAACTCATGTTCTCAATGTCTAACTTAGGTGGCTCAAAACAATTGATCTATCATTCAAATGAATTCTATGCTTGATGAAAGTAGTTATGAATTCTAGTCTCCAATTCCACAAATTATGGGCAAACCTTACCCCTTGCAACATAGCATACCTTTCTAGAGTATTGCCATAGTGGTGGGGTGTTTGACAGAGTCTCACTGTGTAGCACAAACTGGCTTTGATTTCTCCACTTTTCCACCTCCTCTCCAGTGCTAGGATCTTATGACTATAGATGTGTACCACCACACCTATCTTTACAATGCTTTTCTAGAGCTTCTATTTGGTTTCGGTCTCTCAATTTTTTTCTCAATAGATCTTCATAACATCATAGTTTATAAGTAATAACTAGTCTGCATCACACCTTGATTTGGTGGTGGAAATCAAGAAAAGTGATTAAATATGGATAAAGTTAATTGTCTCCTGCAAATAAAGCAAGTGCAAATTTGGGAAATGTGGGATAAGAAACCCAAAGTATGTTATTAAAATCCATTTTGTTATCCAATAACATATTACCCATTACAGGCCATGTTTCCTTGCTGAATGACATATTACCCACAAACTGAGTCTATCCACTTAGGAGGTACTCAGTCATTCCCAGTTAAAAATATATTTCTATCTAGTGATCCTACCCCACATTTCATCTTTAAGATGGACTTACCAATCTGTTTTGCTAAACTCTAGTATTTCAACATCCTAGTCTACCCAAATATGATTTACTCAGGACCCCAAAGTTCCAACAAATGAAGAAATGAATTTGCTTTGATTGACTGACTTTAACATGAACTTTAATTCTTTTTTTTTTCTTTATTATTTATTTACCTTGGTGTTTGCCTGGAACTGGAACTACAGACAGTTGTTAGCTGCCATGTGGGTGCTGGGAATCGAACCCGGGTCCTCTGGAAGAGCAGAGGGTGCTCTTAACCGCTGAGCCATCTCTCCAGCCCCGAACTTTAATTCTTATATGGATGAAATCGGCTCCCATTAACTTCATGTTATAGATAAAGAAACTAAGACCCAGTGAGGAACATTTCCAAGGGCTTATAGCTAGTATCTCAGCAAAAGTAAAATGTAAATAAAGTGGGCCAAAGTCCATTTTCCCTTTAACAAAGTTTATGGAACATTATTTATTTAAACAAGCCCATAGTCCTTTTTTGTATCCCATTCAATTGAGCTCTCTTTCCTAAGCAATCCTTTAAATTCTTGTTTTCTAAAAAATTAAAATCAAACAACAGGAGGAACAAATGCTGATGAAACTGGCCAGTGGTGCAGGAATGGAGCTCAGTGGCAGTGTAATTGTCTAGCAACCACAAAGACTCAGATTTTTATCACCAGCCCTATAACACCTAAACCCCAACTGACTATTAGAAAATATGCTTAGATCTTGAGAGGGCATGTATTATCAGAGGGAAAAGATAATAAGATTTGAATTTGTCCTTTCTCTATCCCAAGCCCTTATAGAATAGTCAGTCTTTTGAATTGAGAAATGCAATCTAAACACTAACCATGACCAGATTAGAGCACACACGCAAGACTGTGGTTTTGTTCTCCTCTGGCTAGGCCTAAAAGGAGCTGCCAGACTTGGAATTTTTCTTGCCTTGCTTACCAGGTTTATGAAACCTGTGAGCCAGCCCTTTTCTTATCCCACCATAGGCAGTATAAAAAGCCTGGGACCTTTCTTGGGCCAATTGTTTCATGGATTTGTCTCTGGTGGGGGACTCTAATTTATCTGCTTCCCACCATTACGATAAAAGTGGGTAACTTATCTCCAGAAATAATCTGGACCTTCTCCCTTACTCTATTTCACTTATTTATCTATATCTAGAGTCTATGATAAAGAGCATAAATGATTTTAATTGCTTTATAGGCACAAAAGGATGATTACAATTTCTCCCAAGTTTGTTTCAGGCTATGCACCAGCCTTCTGCCTGCACCAGGACAGCATTAGAGTGGCTTGGTTTTGCTTCAGTGGGTTAACATCAGTTCTGAGCAAAATGATACTGTTAGCTGTTTGCCATCAGCTGCCACCCAGTTCTATTTTCTACTCAACTCAGTCTCTGTCAGGAGAATCTCTTGCTGAATACAATTATCAGTAGTTGTTTACTTCTGCACACAGTTGAACAGTTAACCATTTCTTTAAGAAACATTGTCTTTCTATAGTTTCTGGGCTCAACACTTCCTGGCTTTTCTCCTGCATCTTTGCTCCTCTCACTTTTATCTAATATTCAAATGGAAGAACTAGGGGCTGAGGTAATGCCTTAGTCGGTAACGCACCTGCCACACATTCACATAGAGAAGACTATAGTGGCTTATGCCTGTAACTGGGAAGGTAAAGACATGTGGGGCCAATCAGACTATCACCAGGCTTAGTTATAGGCCTTGTCTCCAAAATAATAAGGTTGAGAGCAATGAGGAGATACTCAATATTAACCTCTGTCCCATTTACATGAACACAAATATGCACTTGTATACACATATGCACATACTCACATGATCATGTACATGCACCATTCACACACAATGAAAACTAAAATGGTAGAATAAGCCAAGTATGGTGACACTTACTTGTAATCCCAGCTACATTGGAGGCTCAAGCAGGAGCATCACAAATTGAAACTAGATTGATACCTAGAGAAACCTGATGGTAATAAAAGTTAGATCCCACTCCCCCTAGAGGAACACCTGACTCAGTCTTGATGTTGGGGGGAGAAAACTGGATCTGCCAGGAGTGGAGGCTGAACTAAGCCATATTGGGACAGTGGGACCTTGGGCCACCTGCCTATGGGGGGAATGGGGAGATGTGAAGAAGAGAGAATGACCCGATGTGGTGGGAGGGGGAAGGGACCTTGAATGAGGATATACAAGGATAGAAAGTGTGACTTCTTTATTCATAATAATAAAAAAGTTAGAATTTAACCAGAGCTTTCTCATTTTCCCTCTCTGTGCCTTCTCAAAGTGAACTCAACAACTTCTATGTCTTCAATACATGTGTATATGCCAACAACTTGCAGAGTTTTATTTCTAGATTTCTCTTCCAAGCTTTGAAATGGTGTCTACAATCCATCTATCTTGCTCTTGAATTCATTTTGTCTCCAATCAAACTAATTCTCTCATTTTCTGTTCACATATGTTCTCTAAGTGACCCAAAACACTAATAAAGACTATTCATCTTCCATTAGTGTTCCATAACTTGATCATTCTTGAGACTTTATTTTCCATAGTTTGATCCCTAGTGTACTCTCCAGCCTTGACACATGTGTTCTAGGCTCATGCCAAGCTTGTCTTCTTTCCCCTTGGAATTCCCAGGTCTTTTTGGTTTCAGAGTCCTTGTATCATGTGTCTGTAGCATTCTTTTCTATAATCTTCATCTGTAAGCTTTTACATAACTTTCATATCTTAGCTTGCTTTTTTTTTTAAACTTTATTTATTTGCCTTGGTGTTTGCCTGGAACTGGAACTACAGACAGTTGTTAGCTGCCAT
The DNA here is from genome assembly GCA_004025045.1 of Sigmodon hispidus. Taxonomy (NCBI): domain Eukaryota; kingdom Metazoa; phylum Chordata; class Mammalia; order Rodentia; family Cricetidae; genus Sigmodon; species Sigmodon hispidus. Next base: position 12,120 of record PVIH01012075.1, read on the forward strand.
GTGGGTGCTGGGAATCGAACCCGGGTCCTCTGGAAGAGCAGACCGTGCTCTTAACCGCTGAGCCATCTCTCCAGCCCCCTTAGCTTGCTTTTGCAGTGCAACTTTCTGGACTCATCTGACTAAATTGTGTCTTCTATACTACCCGCTTCCTCTGCTGTGTGCTGTTCTCATAACAGCCCATAAATTTCCTCTGTACTGATCTATCATAATTTTAAAGATTTAATTACTTTTCAAATGGAACTTGGGTCCTCTAGAAGAGAAACCCATTCTCTGAACCACTGAGCCATCTCTCCAGCCCTAAGCATAATTTACAATATTTATTGATAAGATCATTTATATATTGTCTTTATGCCCCTGACTGTTAACTCTACAAGAGTAGAAACACTATTAATACTGTTGCAGTTTGTGTTCCCAACACAGATAATTCACACACAGCAATTAATAAAAATTCATTCAGTGAATATATATTCCTGTATATACATATAATTCCTATATGTATATGAATTTTTTTCTAAAGTATATACTTCTCTGTTAGCGGAATGCGGTTCTGAGTTTGGGAATCAGTTTTAGTGTCTGCTGAGTACACAGTCTGAAAGCTTGACAACTAAGAAGATCTCAACCACATTCTTATTTTCATCTTCCATGATGCAAATGAGTAGATTACGTCCTTGATCTCAATTTGTCCTCAGGGTTCTCTTTAAGTTTTCCACAGGGGGGAAAATACAGAAAGAGAAAAAAGAAAAGCATAAGAAAATATCATCTGAGACTCTTAAAGATTTGAGCTCTACTTAGAGATCTGTCTGAAATTATAGTTTGTCTCCAAGTTTACAAAACTAATTTATCTGGAGCTAATTCAGTCCTTGATAAGTTTGTTTTCTTTTTCAGCTTTCAGTTACAATGTGTATGTGTGCACGTATGTGAATGCCTGTGTATGTGTGTATAGGTTTGTACGTGTGTCTGTGTCTGTGTCTCTGTTGGGGGTTGAGCTTTCATTACAGCTAAACCCCAGGGCCCATGAGATAAGGAATCTATGACTCCAAACCTCATGACTCTCAGCAGTTATATCCCTGATATTCTGGCTCCCAGGTCCGTGCACGTCTAACAGGAAATTTTACCAGAGTAGTAGGTGAAGGGAGTATCTTCAGCCTTATCTAACCCAGTAGGCCAGAGTCAAGGATATGTCTACAGCAAGAATATGACCATTCTAAATGTCTCATACTCACGCTATTGGTCACAAGTGCTTTTAGTTAAGTCTAAGCTCAAGGTCTTTTCCATTTTAACACTAAACTTGATATTGAATTTTGAGGAAAAGACAAGGCTTTATTGTAGATTTTATACAGACTACTGAGTCCTTGAGGAGCCTAGATTTTTCTCTTTAAAGAGCTGAACAAGAGTGACAGCAATAAACATACCAAAGTTGATGGGGATCTGCCCATGAGGTCTCAACCCTAATACAGTTTAGTAAGACTGTGTCTTTTATGCTAATAAGGCTGGTGCAATGTTTATTGCTTAGTCCTGGGATCAGTGACCCCTTTTACCATACATGCATGGAAAAGGAGTACTTGCTTTACAATCTTTAGAGATAGTGAGGTCACAAAGAGTGCCTCATACCAAAAATGATTATCCCCCCAAAAAATTAAAAGCAATGGTGGAATGTTATTGCTTCTGTTTTCCCTACCTCAAAACTCAAGAGCTTTTCCTGAAAATAATTTACCATTTCCACAAGAATTTGCCCATAGACCCATTTTACAAGAAATTTACTGAGCACATAGGAAGCTAAATTGACCTTCCTATGTACATTGTAAATCCTATATAAAATGACTTCTTATTGTACACAGGAAGTACAATATTGGACTTCCCAGAATTTCTATCTAAGTGCCATGTTTAGGGATCTCTGTGGGCCTGCCTTGTAGGAAGCTGTGTTTCCTTATGGTTGAATGCACATTAGTAGATTCTAAAGTAGCCAGGAGGAATGAAGACTTGAAATCAGCCTCCCAGGAGTCCAAATCTCAGTAGATTCCACTCCTCAAGCACTATGCATCTTTGGGCACATATACTCTTTCTGATTCTCAAGATTAACATCTGTAAATGAAACTGGTATTTAATCAACAGAATTTGCATACTCATATAAAAGGATGTAGCCCAGTTCCAGATCAATAAATATTTTTGTATAACATACAATACTCTTTTGTTTGGAGTAGATTTTTAAAATTTGAGCACCTCAAAGGATATAATTTTTCAGGAAGTCAAAACAGTAATCAGAGGAAAAGTATGGTGTTTCCTATATATTATATTCAGGTGCTAGCTTCCTGATAGAGAAGCTCATCAATCTTTGCATCTCCCAGCTGACTCCAGTGCTTTGCATGTTGCCTGAAAGTGCTGCAAAGAGGGGGAGAGCGGTTGTCTGATTTCAGTTCTCACTCTCAGAGCTGAGAATGGCATCTAGAAAGCAACACACTTGTTACTTATCTGAATTCAGCTTCACAACTGCCCTCTAAAGTAGTGGTATTCTTACCTTTAGTGTTAGATGAGGACTAACGAAGAGAGATTAAGTCAATTGCCTTAAAAATATTCAGCAAGTTAAGTAGTAAGGCTGAAATTTGAATCCAAGGTATCTTCCCATATTTTTCATACATGGAAGGTACCTGTTTGATATTTGTAAAATGAATACAGCTATGAAAGCTTAAAGCACAATTGTGCAAAGAATGGCCACCATCATACAAGGGCACTGATTATAATAGCCTTGTTTCCAGAAACTGGGTATAAATCTACTCTTTATAAGTCTTGGACTTTTAGCTAATAGTTTGTGTATAGTTTGAAAAAATGAACCTACAGTGCCTATTAAGGGTTCCTGCTGCTTAGAACATCTTACAGTGATCCATTTTGTTCTGTGAAGAACCACTTTTGTCTTATCAATAATGGCCTCCTAAACTGTCTCATTATTATACAGTTAGTGTTTTATCGCATGGAGAGGACTAGTGAATATCCTTTAGTAGATCTTTTCCACTCACCTACAATAGCCACCCTGACCTCTTAAAGTTGTAGGGCTAGAAAGACAGTTGGTGCCCTCTTCTGGGGATTTAGGGCAGTAACATGCATTGAGCCACCGGGGTGCATTTCTAGGAAAACAGGTCAAATTCCTTTCTTTCCAGTCAAATGATAAGAAGGAGCTTGGTTTGAGAGTCTTTTTTTTTTTTTCTAAAAAACAAGAACTTTGATCTGGGCCAAGTGGCAAAGGCTCACAATCCCAGCTCCTCTGAATGCTAAGGCTAACCTGGGCAGCTTAGTTGGGACACTATTGCTTGTGGCAGGGATACTTTGAACATAGCTGTGTTTTTACAAAGTTGGGTCATGTTAATTATAAATAATTGTACAATTACTACAGAATACAATAAAAATACATAGTTGACTTAAAGGCATGTGTCAAAGAGCAAAGACAATATTAAGAAGTCAGAGAAGTGATTTAGATGGCGAGGAGGCCAGGACTAGTGGCAAAGATCTGTAGTCCTAGCTAAGAAGTAGACCAATGCAGGAGGAGCGCAAGTTCAAGGCCTTCCTTGGTAATAGAGTGATTTCAAGGTAAGTGCAACCATCTTAGTGAGACCTTGTCTCACAATTAAAAGATGAGCTGGGATGTAAGTCAGTGGTAGAGTGCTTGCCTAACATTTACCCAGCCCAAGGTCAATTCTCATACCACAGAAAGAAAATGAGAGGGGAGAGTGGGAGGATATTAAGGCTGAAGAGGCTTGTTGGCTGCCTTTCTATAGCCTGTAAAGCTGAGGTAACTTCATCAGGCCAAGCTCCAGATTTACAAGGTGTATAGGATAGATCACAGATAATGAAAACTGAGGGACACTCAGGATTTACTTTGTTCCACGCACTCTTACGAGTGTTTTACATGCATTAATTCTATTAGTCATCACAAAATCTCAGTTTACCTCTTAGAAAATTGAGAGGATGATTTCTATGAGAAAATCAGAGGCAGAGATACTGAGTAAACTGCCCAGTACAAGGGAACAAGTGGTGGACTTGGAATTTGCCATTGGACATATAAAAGGAAGGTGAGGGTACAGATATTGAAAGAATTGGGTGTTGTTAAAAAAGATACCTCACAAAGGTCACTATGGCAAAGGGACAAATGTCTACAGTGTTACCCCACTGCATATAGGTGTTAAGCAAAAGCACTCTTATTTCATTGAAAGATAATGGGTGAATCAAGTGATTTAAAACACAAACACGCACAAACAAACAAAACAAACTTTCTGGTTTGACTGTAGAAGGGTTGCTTAGCAGAAATTTGTGGTAGCCATAGTACATCCATGGGCATTAGCTGTGACCTACTGTGCTTTCTTCATCTGTAGCTGAGCCTATCCTGGCTTGAGGAGCTTTAGATTTTATTTTTTATGTTCCACATATTTTAGAGGAAAGAGACTCAGAGAGAAGTTATTTTCATTATTTAATATGCCTACATAAGAACAAACTAATTACAACTATTGTTAAATTTGAAGCTGTGTTTATCAAGTTTCTCCATTTAAGATATCCTCAATGCTGTATCTTTTTAAAGAAATTTCAATACAAATGTGTCTTTTATATGGCAATAGATGCTGATAAATAAATAAAGAATAAAAATAATAAATATTAATACTTTATATATATAAAAATTAAGCAAGCATGTTAAGGGGTTAGATTATTGCCCAAGAAAAATTAATTTTCATGCTGCATATATCAAGCACCATCAAAGCCAAGGTAAGTTGTTGAAATTTCTGAAGAAAAATAAATTAACAGGAATTGAAGCCACAGATGTCCATCAACAGCCAAATAGATAAAGACAATGTGATATACCTGTGAGAATACGCACACTCAAGTTTTATTTGACCATAAAGAAGCACAATAGTGGGCCTGGAAAGGTAGCTTAGTGCTTAATAGTATGCACCACTCCTCCACGGGCACCAGATGCAATTGCCAGCAACTATGTTGGGAATGTCATAACCTCCTGTGACTTTCTCTGCTAGTCTCTGTGAGCCTCTGTACTTAAGTTCAAATAAATCTTTTTTTAATAAAAAGAAGAGCAAAGTATGTCATTTGGAGGAAAAAGATTGAACTAGAGATGCTCATAGTAAGAGAAACACCAGATTTTAACATCGACTTTTTCTCATGTGCAACATATAGAATTCGATGAAGAGGCAGGGAAACAAGTCGGGGTAATGAGGAAAATGGAAAGACAAACACCACATTTTCTCAATAATATGAAAACCTAGGGCAGATTACTTGCAGGAGGAGAGATTATAAGAGAAATTCATGGGGTGCTTATGACCAAAATACAGTAATAAACATATATGAAATGGCATAATGAAACCCATTATTTTGTATGCTATCCCAAAACAAAAAGAATAAAATTGAAGTAGAAAGCCAAAGAGCAGGGAATCTGTGCTCAACTGAAGGTCCAGCCTGCTCTACGGAGAAAGAAACACATTTGGGGAGGAAGCCTGTGCTGCTGGACTCTATGCTCTCTGAATTCATGGCATAGTAGGTCTCAAAGACAACAAAACCTCTGAAATCTGGTATGTAAAACTCAAACATTAAAAAAAGCAAAAACCCAAAGCCCATGCTTCTTGCATGATAATGTTGACTGTTTATAGTCACAGTATGAGATACACGCTTCCCACAAATCAGGCCTCACTATCACACTCAGGTCTTGACCTCATGCCTCATGTTCTCACCAAATTTTCAATCAACCTGGGCAAGAGCAAGTCCATAACAGAACTGTTGCCCAGGGAAGCATGAATCAAGGGGCCTAGCCCTGCTGACCCCCATTACGAACCTAGATCAGGTAAACTCCCCCCCAAATTCATCTTTCATTACCTTGGGTTTCTCAGAAGAAACCTACTCACTACCTCCCATAGTGAATCAGCAAACTCCAAGTTGAAATTCTCAAACTTAACTACATATTACGATCACCTGTGAACTGGAAAAAAACAAAAACAAAAAAACAAAAAACAATCCTTGTGGGCTGCTAACATTCCAGACCCATAATAGCAAAATCTGCAGGAATGATGCTCAGGCAAGTAAAAGCTGATCAGCTGACTCCAATGTACAGCCAGGATTGAGAATCACTGGCAAAGACTCTTTCTGAAGCTCAAGTGGTCACACTCATGCAGTGATTTTCACATTCTAGTGTTTGCAGGGACCTCTAGCAGTGTTTGCTGAATGAGACCTTACCCCCTACCCTGAAAGTTTGTGTTTGAAACTGGATCCATGAGTACATATTCTTTTTTTTTCCTAATTCTCTTCTTTTTCTCATTTTTTTCTTTATATATATATATATAATATTTGGTGATTTTATATCATGCACCCCATCAAACTCAGTTATCAGTCCTCTCAGATTCATACCCACTCTTATGATCTCCACATTTACAAAAATGCCCATTTATGCTGCTCATTTACTTAGGGCTGGAGAGATGTCTCAGCCGTTAAAAACAGGCTAGGCTCACACCAAAAATATTTATTTCTTTATTTACATCCCAACCACTAATCATCCCAGGTAGGTTCACCACAAGCTAACAGCAAACCACATTTCTGTGAAATGCTTCATTAAAGGGCATACAAGTTGGATGGGAATAGGAGGCCTCTGTCTCTTTAAGGCCTGATTGAGGGATTGCCTTTAAATTTGTGATAGCACGGGGTAAGGCTGTTTCCTTTTAACCTATTAGACTGGGTGCAGTCCAGGTTTCTGGAATGGGCCTCTCCTTGTAGGTTACTTTAGCCACTCTGAGAAGTACTGTGTGTTTCCCACCAATGGAGAGTGGGAAGGGCATGCTGCCTTGGCCCACTTGTTGTCTCTGTTTGTTTTTGTGCCAAGAAGCCTAGTCAGGAGATTTGGCCCAGAAGATTCTCCCACAGGAAGCAAGAGAGGGTCTGCCAGCCAGCTTTTCTTTTGATTTCCTGCCCTGTCTTTGGTGTTTGTTAAACCAGGATGTGGAAGAGGTCAGAGTGATGTTCCTTGGACTTGAGTAAGAATCTGTTGACAAGCACCAAGTTTTTCAAGATGGCCCTTCTCAAAATTCTTAGAATTCTTTTTTGGGGAATGGTGTTTTTTATGGAACACAGAGTTCAAATGGCAAAGGCAGAGTGGACCTCCATCACCCCTCTTCCTGAGGATCCCTCATTGCCCATGATTCTGGATCTGGCAAAAGAAGCCTCTGGCAAGGAGATGAAGTCATGGCCTCAAGGATATCCCTTGAGATATATGCTGAAGTTATACCAGCGTTCTGCTGACCTGCATGGGCATCCTAGGGAGAACCGCACGATTGGAGCTAAAATGGTGAGATTGGTAAAGCCCTCAGTTAACACAGTAAGGCCTCTCAGAGGTGAGTTCTTATGTCCCACACAACCCTGCAGGGGACAGAGAGGGGAAAATGTGTAGAGAGAAAGGAGGCTTGTTGTGTTGGCATTGATTGGTAAGAAGATTGTTACCAATCAAGCATGGCTCTCTAAAAGTTTTAAGCTTATGAAAAGCTGATTCCAGGCCTTTTTCTCATTTGAGCCACAACATAAGAAAAAATTGTCCTGGGTCCTACTGAGCTGTCTTTCCTGGGCCACAGGACTACTAAGTACAGTATGAGTCCCTGTGTTGTCTTAAGTTCTTACACCTCTTAAAGTAATTAAGAAATACCCAGCTGCATTCTCTTGAAGGGTTATTCATGTGGTTGGTTGCTCTTTGAAGGCAACGACTACAAAATGACTTAGGAAAACTTGCCTGGCCCCAGACAGGACTGAAACAACCTGGTTTCTGAAAGGCAACATGCATAGATAGCCCTGTGACCTCCCTATTACTAGATTAATTCTAATGACTGCCATTGCCATTTGTTGTCATTAAGCAGTGAGCTTAATTTTAAAGAGAAGAAAAAAGTCACAGAGAGGTTAGGAATTTGCAAATGTTCCCCAGACACTGGCTGGCAGAGATGAGATTTAACCCTAGACCATCTGATTCTAAATGCGCTATGCCAACATCCTTACCACCAAGCACTTTGTTGCTGGGTCCATGTTACCTCTTTCTGATTTTGGTGCTATCGTACCTCACACTCTATTTTGATTGAATATCCAAATTAGATACTGTTCCCCAGACTCCTGAAGTAAAGGTAGCCATCAACTTCAATGAATCTTAGGGACTTAATGAGGTAAGTATGAGTTTTTCACTACTCTCTAAGATACCAGCTGACAGGATTCACTCTTTCATCCAAGTACAATAACTGATATTTTCATATTTATCCCTTGCTATGAGCTTAATGTGCATCAGGCACTGAAAAATTACTTTGCAAATATCAGTTTTAATACTATGAGAGAAGGTCAGTAGTATAATCATTTATATGTGGAGAAACTGAAACTTGAATGCCACACAGCTAGTAATGGGTAGACCCAGAAGTCAGACAGGCTGTGAAACTCCAGTATCTGTACTCTTAATTACCATACCATGATGAACCCTCAATAATAGATTTTAATTGACCACAAGTTACTGCACTTGGGTTTGGGGGTAGGGGGGTGGTGTGTGTGTGTGTGTGTGTGTGTGTGTGTGTGTGTGTGTGTGTGTGTGTGTTTAGGTTTGGATATAGACAAATAACTGCTTCCCTAATGTCTAGGTGTTCATAGTGTTGAATCATAGATGAACAATCACATAATGATATTAAAGTCTGATGTATGTTTTGAAGAACGACTGCTCAGAATGAGGGAAACAGGGATGTTAGGAGGCCTCAATGAACAGACAATATTTGAGATGCTTCTTGAGAAAGGAGTAAGGAGAGTATGCATTTAGGTAATGAAGTGCACTGTTTAGGAAAGAAAATGGCATGTCGGTGGAGATTCATTCAGCGAATTGAATGCTAAGCATAAAGATTTGGTTAAAACAAGTATAGTGCCTACTCTCATAGAACACATGTTCTTATAGGGGAGATAAATAAGCAAACTGTTAAATAATTGCAATTTGTGGCGAGTGAAATGCCTTGGTAATAGTGAATTGTAAAATCACCTCTCTCTGTAAGGATTTAGGGGGGGGATAGCTTTGAAGAAGTGATAATTGGGCTGAGTTCTGTAAGAAGTCATAACTCAGGGAACTAGAGAGAACCTGATTTAGGCAGAAGGAACATGTAAAGGCATAGAGGGCAGAAACAAGCACTTGAAGAAGGCAGAGATTAGTGGAGCTGAAGCCCTGTGGGAAACGGCAGGAACTGAGACTTTTTATAGGCAAGGACTTGCAAGCTTTGGTAAACCCTCTGGCTCCTTACTGAGGATGGCAGAAAACTGCAGAAATCAAGGGTAATCTGGTGATGTGCCACTTAAAAAGAAGATGCTTTAAGACTGCAAGGAGTCTGGACTGACTGTGGGACAACTGGTATCCAGGGCCTGTAGAAGGATCCAGAAGTAGATGTCAAGTTAAGTCACACAGGATGCATGAGTCATCCCTTCCCTTGAAAAGTTCTTCACAGACCCTTCCTGGCTCAGGTTCTCAGCAGCCCCACCCTGCTTCAGGAAACACATGATGTCAAGGGCTGAAAGGAAAGGGCAGTTCCTCAGCAGACAGCCTGCTAGAGGTTTGGGTGAGGTTCCTCTGCAGGGTGGGGCAGGTGTAGGGGTGGGCCTCTTGGAAAATTGTAAGAGGGGAATGTGGAGTAACTTGAGAAGACAGGACAAGAGTAGTGCCGGTCTCCTCCCCCAAAAGGAAGGCCAGTGCTGAAAACCCGAGGGTGTGTTACACATTAGCTGGAATGGGAACTTTGAAAAAATATTTTGAACATCAAGATATTAAAAGAACTTCTTTGTAGAAAGTGACTGTCCCCTTGAAAAAATTCTGGCTTACACATTAAGTGGAAAGGGAAGGTTTGGGGAATAATACATGGACACACTAAGATGTTCCAACTTAACAGAAGCTTTACCCAGTGCTGTCTCATCTTTCTAGTCTACTCTTAACCTGAAAAAGGAGAAGTTCATAACTCTGCAGGCAGAGGCTTCCACTGTTTATTTATTTGCTTATTTACTTTTGGAAGTAGATTTGCTTTCAAGAATATATTCTGATCATAGTTTGGCCATAGTGCCAGCACTACAATTTGGATTACAGCTTTTAAACCTAGGTTACCTGCAGTTTGGGGCAGGTTTCTTTTTTATCTATGTATGTATGTATGCATATCTATCTATCTATCTATCTATCTATCTATCTATCTATCTATCTATGTTTCTTAAGACAGGGTTTCTCTGTGAAGCCTGTTTCTCTTGGCTGTCCTGGAACTCGCTTTGTAGACCAGGCTAGCCTCAAACTCGCAGAGATCCACCTGCTTCTGCCTCCTGAGTGCTGGGGTTAAAGGCTTGTTCCACTACCCAGCTGGGGAAGTGTTTTTTTTTTTTAAACAAATAAGACTATTCATGTAATCAAGGTACTTATTGAAATGGTATTTAGAGACATGGTTGTAGATGAAGGGCCAAATCTGAGGGAACAGGGGAGACTGAGATGAAGCCAATGTTTAGGGTCAGGCTCCTCCTGGCTTAGAACTGATGGCAGCAAAGCACCCAGTGCTAGATTTTCCCTCTAAAGCTACATCTGGATAGTGATGTGACATGGTAATCATTTCTTAATATATGTGTGCTGGGTAGTTTTCTTAATTGATCACTTTTAATACTCAGCTAATAGTAAAATTGGTCTTCAATATATACAATGTACATGCAAAATAATTCTATATTTGAGTTTTCATTGTTAATAGTCCAAAACTAAGATGGATTTATCAACAGACTTGGGTTTGAACCTTACACTTATCAGATGCTGTTTGCATACATTCTTTTTCAGTTAAGGGCATAGGATCCAGGACTGGGACTGGTTGGTCATAAGCTTCCATCAGCCTTTACCCAGGTGTCCTCTGATGGTTTCTGTAAGCCTCACTGCCATTACCTACAAAACAGTGCCAATAACTATATCATAAGACTATTGAATATTTAAGGATTTATGTGTATACTGGGTGGTACTAGCAAGCACTCAATAAATGATAGAACATACTATATCTTGAGTGAATTTCAGAGCTAACTGCCACTATGTTTAAATTCAAAAGTTGTATAAGGGATGTTAAGATAGGCAAGACACTAATGATATACCCTGTTCCTTCGCATTTGTGCAGGTTCCTGGCATGTGCAGACCTTGGACTTTCCTCTAGCATCAAACCAGGCAGCATATGAACTAGTCAGAGCCACTGTGGTCTACCGTCATCAGCTTCATCTCATTCATTACCATCTCTCTTGCCATGTGGAACCTTGGGTCCCCAAATGCCTGAGCAAACAATTTCCTTCCTCGGAAGCAGGTTCCGCAAAGCCACCTCCCATGTCTAAAGCCTGGACAGAGATGGATATTACACACTGTGTTCAGCACAGGCTCTGGAATCGCAAGGGACGGAGAGTCCTTCGCCTCCGCTTCATGTGTCAGCAGCAAAAAGGCAGTGAGACTCTTGAGTTTCGGTGGCAAGGCATGGCATCCTTGGATGTTGCCTTCTTGCTACTCTATTTCAATGACACTGACAAGAACACTCAGGGTAAACTTCTCGCACAAGGCCAAGAGGAGTTAACTGATAGGGAATCTTCTCTTCTTGTTCGGAGTGCCCGACAAGCATGCAGCCATGATGTCCCTTGTCATTCTCAGGAACATGATGGTTCTGTAAATAGCCAGTGCTCCCTCCACCCTTACAAGGTCAGCTTCCATCAACTAGGCTGGAGTCACTGGATCATTGCCCCCAGTCTCTACACTCCAAACTACTGTAAAGGAATCTGTAGTCGTGTGCTATCCTATGGCCTCAACTCACCCAACCATGCCATCATTCAGAGTCTTGTAAATGAACTAGTCAATCACAGTGTACCTCAGCCTTCCTGTGTCCCTTTTAAGTTCCTTCCTATGAGCATCCTTCTGGTTGAGGCAAATGGGAGTATCTTGTACAAGGAGTATGAGGGGATGATTGCTCAGTCCTGCACATGTAGATAGATGTTGTAGCTATCTGAGATTTCCTAAGAAACTGGAGAAGATAAGAAAGCATTATCAGTGTTAAAGCTGACAGTGACCTACTCAGTCTATAGGTTCTATTCCTCATCTTAAAAAGAGAAATATTGTGCTTATGCTTAAAATATAAGAGCCCTTTAAAGTCTATAAAGTAAGCACTAAGATCACATCTTAATATTTTAAAAAAGTAATTTAAAATACCACAAAATAATTATCTTTAGAATTATTTAAATCTCTTCCCTCATTTGTGAGCTCCTCAGCGTGTAAAAGTTTCTGGTATTGGTACTGATTTAACTAGTCAGGGCCCTCAATGCTTGGATAAGATGCTTTTCTGAAGATGTGCTATTATGTCATTTTTATTATGGCTTTGGAAAGAAACACTGGTCCCATGGTAGTAGAAATATGTGGAATCCTGGAGGTGACTTACGTATCTTGTGTGTTCAGCTGGGCTCTTCTGGGCATGGATCTCTGGAAGACAACCTTGCTGCTAGGGAGGAAGCACAGAACCCTCTCTGGGTCTAAATAATACTTGTAGTATGACTCCTTGAGTTTCATTTCCTTCTGTGGTGTTGAGGATAGTAAGCAAGTGCTCTACACTGCGAGGTATTCCCAGCCCTGCATGAATCCTCTATAATCCTACAGTTAGGTGTCAGAACAATATTGCAAATAAATGATACTTTTCTCATTAAAGAGAATCTTGAATACTTTGGAGATTGGGAAGAAAGAATTTACGTCTTTTGTTCTTTATAGTGATGATCCAGAGATCTATCCTAATCTCTGAGGGATAGGGCCAGGTACTCCTCTGAGTTTGCTCTCTGGGCAGCACTACTAGTAAGCAGCTCTCCCTAATGTGCCTGTTGGAGAAACCCAGTGTGTCTCAGTCCCAGCATAAAGCTCTTGGCTAGTCTCCTCACCATTCTTAGTGGGATAGGACCTGACTTATGGGTGAGGGCATGTTCTTGCCACTGTTAAATTCTATCTTTTCTTCACACTTATCATAAATTAACTCAGTTCATTGTCACTTTACCCATTCCCAACAGTTGATGTCACTGGACTAAACATAGGGGGAATCTATTCCTTAGCATCATTTTGCTCACATATCTACTTAGAAATCAATCCAGGCTTTGCTATTCACTCTTCAGTATTCTCATGACTACCCACTTTCAAGTACCAGAGTGTCTCCTCTCTTCTCATACCATGATTTCCCTTAATATGCTCTAGTGCTATTGTCTTCACTGAAAAAAACCCCGGAGCTCCCTTTGAAGGTTTTACTTGTCTGATGATTATGTTCTGAATGACCAGAGCTGAAAACTAGGAAGTTCTTTAATGAACATAAAAAGTTGATTTTTTTTTGTGTGTGAGTGTGTAACATGAATACACCACTATTTATATATTTGTATGATTATATATTTTCTTAAAGAATAAATGTAACATGTACTTTGCATATAAACTATAGTTATTTCCATACTGTATAATTTATAAAATATTATGAAAGCTATGTTATTATGTAAGGTGGTTTTGGGAATCATGATATGTTGTAACATATTGGAGAACAAATTGCGCTTCTCATTTAGCTGCTTCTTTGACATCCCTTGGATAGACATAAACACCAGAGAAACTGCAGCTGGACCTTGGCTATGGGACTAAGTTCAACCTCCTGGTTCTTTGGGGGTTTCAGAAAAAAAAATTATCTCCTACCCTTATGAAGGTATTCATATTCCTGAATACCTTTAAAACTTAATGGGAAATTCATGATTAGTTGTTTCTATTTATTAAGCTCTGAGAAGTCAAAATAAGCAAGGAAAACACTGGCAGGAAGCTGTCATTTGCCAGCGGTGATATGGATTTCCTTAAAATAGTATTGTTTTAGTTGAGCACCTTTTCAAGTCAAAAGTAAAATACATGTGTTTTAAATCTTCCTCTGAGACAAAGGTGAAAGGGTCATGAGTGGAGGAAGGTGTATGGATATAGGATCTGCCTATCCAGATAAGTGGCAAGGAAACATTAGTTGGTTTGGGAAAGAAAAGTAGAAAAGTCTACTTTCTTCTTGAAGTATGGGTGCTAAAGGAATGGGCATTTGAACTTGCTTCTGACTCTGGGATTCGTTGCATTCATTTTTTTTCTCTTTTTCAGAAAATAGATTCTTGCTGGGCAGTGGTAGTGCAAACCATTAATCCCAGAGTCAGGCAGACAGATCTCCGAGTTCAAGGCTGACCTGGTCTGCAGAGTGAGTTCCAGGACAGACATACAGGGCCATATGGATAAACTCTGTCTTACAGACAAAACACAAAAACAAAAAAGGGAAAGTGGATTATTTCCTCACATAGCTTTTTGCAGTTTTCCCTCCCTCTATTCCTCCCACTCCCTTTCCCATCCAGATCCACTTCGTTTCTGTCTCACTAGAAAAGGACAGGTTTCTAAGAGATGATAAAATACAACCAAAGGAAATATAAAAGAGAAAACAAAAGCTGTTACCTTGAAGTTGGACAAGGCAAACCAGCAGAAGGGAAAGAACCCAGGATAATGCCCAAGAATCCGAGATCCAATCATTTGCCTATTCAGGAGTCCCATATGAACACTAAACTGGAAGCCACCCAAGTAGCTAAGTTTTCATTCATTTTTAGAAATACAACAAAATAAACTATATTGAGATAAAATGAAATTATCACATCAGAGTTGGACAAGACAAACCAACACAAGGAATAAAGCCCAGGAAAAGGCACAAGAAACAGAAACTCATCAACTCACAGACTTAGGAATCCCATAAAAACACTAAACTGGAAGCCATAATCTATAGTCAGAGGACCTTGTCCAGACCCGTGCAGGCCCTGTGCTTGCTGCTCCAGCCTCTGTGAGTTCATGTGAGCTTTGCTCAGTTGATCCAGAGGGCCTTGTTCTCCTCGTGTCCTCCATCCCCTCTGGATCTTAAACTCTTTCTGCCTCCTCTCTTTTGCAGGGTTCTCTGAGCTCTGAGGGAGGGATTTGACATTTCATTTAGGACTGAGTATTCCAAGTTCTGTCTTGTCCTCTGTGTAATGTCTGGCTGTGTGTCTATTTGTTCCCATCTACTGCAGGAGGAAGCTTCTCTGATGATGGCTGAATGAGGTACTGATTTATGAGTATAGCAGAATATTATTAGAACTCAATGTATCACTATGTGGCAGGTTTTCTTTATTTTGGGCAATTTGGTGTTCTGTTTTGTTTAATTTTTAGATTAGTAGTATTTGGTCTTACCATATGTCCCTGGTCTAGTCTCAGGTTCTTGATAATCCAAGCAATGTTGGTATATGTTCCATTTCTCGTGGAATGTGCCTTAAGTCAAATCAGATATTAATTGGTTATTCCCACAAGGTTTGTGCCACCATTGCCTTAGCATATCTTGCAGGCTGAACACAATTGTAGATCAAAGGGTTTGTGACTGGCGTGGTGCTTATGTTTCTCTTTTGATAGCCTGAAGAGTACCTTTCTGTACCAAGGACACTAGAAAGTATGGGTGACACTAGACTTCTCATGTTCAATGATTTGTCTTTAGCAATGGGTCCTTGAAGTCAGTTCCTAGAGAGGCACCTATTGTCTTGGTAACAGCCTGGGTTGTTCAGAGATTCCCAAGGGACCTGCTTTGGCTAACAAGTCAATTAGATGTAACCCTCCTGGTGTGGGAAACTTCCTTTAGTGGCAAGAGATGTCTACTTGAGACTCTTCCTCATTATTTGGTGATTTCATTTAGATTGCCTTCATATTTGTATATATTTTAAGGAGCTTCTGCTTTTTGTTTTTCATACTACCACTCAAATTCCCCTTAGTTTTAGCTATTTCCTTCTCTATTCTATCCCCCTATCCCCTCTCTCTTTCCTCTCCCTACTTGATCTTCCCATTCAGAACTCCCATCTATCCATTGCTATCTACTCTATTTCCCTTTCTTAACAAGACCTCTGGTTCCTATGTTCCCTATTGACCTATGTTCCCTGTAGTTCCTTACTCTATACCTACCCTCTGTGATTGCACAGATGGTAGCTTGGATATTGCATACCATATTTGTCTTTCTGAGTGTGAGTTACCTCGGGATGATTTTTTAAAGTTTATCTATTTTGCGGTGAGTTTCATGATTTATTTTTTTAATGGCTAAGCAATGCTCCATTATGTAAATGTACCCCATTTTTTTTATCCATTTTTTGTTGAGGGTTATCTAGATGGTTTCAAATTTCTGGTTGTTATGAATAGAGCAGCAGTAAACATAGTTTAAAAAGTATCTCTAGGGTAAGATAAAGCAATCTTTGGGTGTATTTCTGAGAGTGGCATAAATGGAGCTTGAGGTAGATCAATTCTCATCTTAGGAACTGGTACACTGATTCCCAATGTGGTTGTACAAATTTGCGGTCCCTCCAGCAATGGATGAGTGTTTCTTTTGCTTCAAATCCTCTCCTGCATGAATTGTCACTTATTTTATTGATCTTAGTCATTCTTAAGGGTGTAACAAGAAAGTAGTTTTGGTTTGCATTTTCCTGATAACTAAGCTTGTTGTGCATTTCTTTGTGTTTCTCTGTGATCTGACTGTCCTCTTTGGAAAACTCTTGTTTAGATCTGTAACCCATTTTAAAATTGGATTATTTGTTTTCTTGATATCTGTTTTTGTGTTCTTTATTTTTTATATTAGCCCTCTATAGAATGCGAAATTGGTAAGATGTTTTCATTCTGTAAGCTGATAGCTTTGTCTGACAGTGTTCTTTGCTTTACAGACACTTTACAGTTTCATGAGGTCCCATTTGTCAATAGTTGATGTTAGTGCCTATGCCAATAGTGCTCTGTTCATAAAGTCTTTTCATGTGTCAATGTGTTCAAGGCTATTCCCTTCTTCCTCTTTTATCAGGTTCAGTGTATCTGGTTTTTTGTTGAAGTCTTTGATCCATTGCAAGTTTGTGTGTAGAAGAATGCAAAAAGATTTCATACTTATCACTCTGCACAAAACTGGACATCTAATTTGACCATACCATTTGTTGAAGATGCTGATTTTTCTTCAGTGTGTATTTTTGGCTTCTTTATAAAAATCAAGTGTCCATATGTGTGCAGATTTAGGTCTGGGTCTTCAGTTTGATTCCATTGATCCATATATTTGTTTTTATGTCAATGCCATGATGTTTTTATTACTATATCTCTGTAGCACAACTTAAAATCAGAGATTGTGATATCTCCAGCAGTTCTTTCATTATTCAGGATAGTTTTAGCTATCCTGTTTTTTGTTTTTTTAAAAAGATTTATTTATTAAGCATATAGTATTCTGTCTGAATTCCAGAAGAGGGCGCCAGATCTCATTACAGATGGTTGTGAGTCACCATGTGGTTTCTGGGAATTGAACTCTGTGTTGGGATTTTGATGGAGATTGCATTGAATCTTTAGATTGTTTTTGGTAGGATGGGCATTTTTACTATGTTATACCTACAAATCCATGAGCATGAGAGATCTCTTCATCTTCTGATATTATTTTAAATTGCTTTCTCCAGTGTTTTAAAGTTTTTGTCCAAGTTTTTCACATGTTTGGCTGGAGCTACTCCAAGATAGTTTAGGCTATTGTGAAAGATGTTACTTCCCTGATTTCTTTCTCAGTACTTTGTCATTTGTATATAAGAGGGCTACTGATTTCTTAATTTTGTATCTAGCTACATTGCTAAAAGTGTTTATCAGGTTTAGAGGTTCCCAGTGGAATTTTTCAGGTCACTTCTGTATACTAGCATATCATCTGCAAATAGTGAAAGTTTGACTTTTTCTTTCCAATTTGTATCCCCTTGATCTCCTTTAATTTTTCTTTTTTTAATTTTTAATTTTTTTTTTTTAGAAAATAGTGTTTTCCCCTCATGTATCCCTTTGCTCTTCCTCCCTTCTCCCTCCCAATCCCTTCCTGTCTGCCTTCAGCCTCCCTCCTTATTGCCCTAGCTTAGACATCAGCCAAATACTGTATGAATAGATAAGGGGAGAGTGGGCAATCTTGTCCTGTTCCTGATTTTAGTGGAATTGCTTTGAGAATTTCTCTATTAAAGTTGATTTTGGCTATGGGCTTGCTGTTCACTACTTTTCTTTTCTTTTTTATTTTTGTTTTCTTTTTTAAGATTTTATTTATTATGTATACAACATTCTGCCTCCACTATGCCTGTGTGCCAGAGGAGGGTACCAAATCTCAAGATAGATGGTTGTGAGCCACCATATGGTTGCTGGGAATCGAACCCAGGTCCTCTGGAAGAACAGTCAGTGCTCTTAGCCTCTGAGCCATCTCTTCAGCCTTACTGCTTTTCTTATATCTACGTATATCTCTTATATCTATACCTAACCTCTCCAGGACTTTTATCATGAAGAGGTGTTGTATTTTGTCAGTGGCCTTTTCTCTATTTATGACATGATCATGTGGTTTTGTCTTTCAATTTGTTTATATAGTGGATTATATTTATTGATGTACTATTTAAACTATGTCTGTATCTTTGGGATACAGCCTACTTCTCTCTTGAATCATTTCCATTCAGGAGAGAGTTGTTCAGTTTCCATGAGTTTGTCAGCTTCCTGTTGTTTCTGTTGGTCATATCCAACTTTAATCAGTGGTAGTCAGAAAGGATGCAGGGGGTTCTGGAAATTTGTTTTGTGTCTGAATATTTGGTCAGTTTTGGAGAATCTTCCATGAGGTCTGTTCTTTTGTGTCTGGTTAAAATGTTTTATAAATATATGTTAGGTCTATTTGGTTTATAACAGCAGTTAGCTCCAGCATTTCTTGGTTTGGTTTTTGCCTGCATGACCCATCTGTTGGTGAGAGTGGGATATTGAAGTCTCTTCTCTGTGTGAAGGTCAATATATGATTTAAGCTGTAGTAGTGTCTCTTTTACAAAACTGGGTGCCATTCTGTTTGGGGCATAGATGTTAAGAATTGTGATGTCCTCTTGGTGAATTTTTTTCTTTGAATATGTAGTGTCCTTCTCTATCTCTTCTCATTAGTTTTTGTTTGGAGTCTGTTTTGTCAGATATTAAAATAGCTACACCAGCTTCCTTCTTAGGTCCATTTGCTAGAATATCTTATTCCATTCTTTTACCCTTAGGTGATCTCTATCTTCTATATTGAGCTTCATTTCTTGATGCAACAGAAGGATGGTTCCTGTTTTTTCATCCATTCTGTTGGTCTGTGTCTTTTTATTGGGGAATTGAGATCATTGATGTTCAAAGAGATCATTGACTAATGGTGTTGGATTCCTGTTAGTTTACTGTCGTTGTTATTGGTGGGTGAGCTGTTTGTGCTGTTGTTGTTGTTGGTGGTAGTCTGTGTGTGTCTGTTTCCCTTCTTTTGACTTGTCTGGAATTTTTAATCCCTGCATTTTTTTAGATGTGGTTAACCTCTTTAGGTTGGAGTTTTCCTTCTTGCACCTTCTGTAGTGATGGATTGTAGATAGATATTGCTTAAATTTGATTTTATTATGGAATGTCTTATTTTCTCTACCTATTGTGATTTTTTTTTGGTATACTGTTCTAGACTGGCATCTGTGGTCTCTTAGAGTGTGCAGCATATCTACCCAGGTCCTTCTGGCTTTTAGAGGCTCCATTGAAAAGTCAATTGTAATTCTAACAAGTTTACCTTTAAATATTGTTACTTGGTGGCTTTCCTTTGCAGCTTTTAATATTCTTTCTTTTATATACATTTAGTGTTTTGATTATTTGTGATGTTCTGAGTAGACATGCAATGGTCAATTTGGTGTTCTGTGTTCTTCCTATCCCTTTATATGTATCATTTTTCTTAGGCAGAACAATTTTCTTTTATGAGTTTGTTGAAAATATTTCCTGTACCTTCGATCTGTGTTTCTTCTTTTTCCTATTGTTTTTATAGTATTTTGTATTTCCTGGATGTTTTGTGTCAGAAGTTTTTTTTTTTTTAACTTTATTTATTTATTTATTTGCCTTGGTGTTTTGCCTGGAACTGGAACTACAGACAGTTGTTAGCTGCCATGTGGGTGCTGGGAATCGAACCCGGGTCCTCTGGAAGAGCAGACGGTGCTCTTAACCGCTGAGCCATCTCTCCAGCCCCGTGTCAGAAGTTTTTTAAATATATATTTAACATTTTTGACTGATTTGTCCACTTCTGTTTTGTTTTCAGTGCCATCTATTTCATTCTGTTGGTAAAGTTTGCCTCTATGGGTTTTTTTTTTTTTTACTTTCCTAAATTTTCATTTCCATATTTCCCTCAGTTTGTGTTTCTTTATTAATTCTATTTGTATTTTCAGATCTTGAATGCTTTTACTAATTTTCTTCCATTATCTGCATTTTCATAATTTTTTAAAGGTATTTATTTACTTCCTCTTTAAGGATCACTATAAGATTCACAAAGGCTGTTTTAAGGTCTTTTTCTTGGGTGTTAGCTTTGTTGGAATATACTGGGCCTGCTATAGTAGGGATGCTGGGCTCTAGTGGAGACATATTATCCTAGCTGTTATTGAGTTTCTTTTTATGCTGGAGTCTAGGCATCTGGGATTAGGAAGATTGTTATTTTAGGTGCTGATATCTGGGCATGTCTTTGTTGGCTGGATATTTTGTTTCTTGGTTTCTGTTGCCCCCTCTAATTCTTAGAAGAGAGTGATGACTGTTTATTACCTGGCAGGAAATTCTTTTGGGGTTCTAATAAGTGTAGGCATGGGGGGATGTGTTCCAGGTAAATCTTTTTCTAGATATTGGAGCCTGAGAGTTAGAAATGAGGATGACCTGTGAGGGAGTTAACTGAAGTGAGAAAAATGTAGGGTGTTCCACCAGGATCTGCTTGATTATTCCCCTGGAGTATGGAGAGCCACCAAAGAAGGTCTGCTTCCAACCTGGGAATGAGACTGGGGAAGTGGAAACAGGACTGGAGGAAGAGATGAATATCTGCAGTAAGCCTGCTTGCTTCCTTGTCAGTGGTCTGTGCGTTATCAGGGAGTGCCTACTGGAGTTGGAGAGTGAGACAAAGCAATGGGGGAAGTTTGGAGGGAAAGATCTGTGATGATGGGAGCAGAAGGGAGAGGGTGGCTGCAGCAGGTATTCTGCTACAGAACCGGAGATGATGCTAGGAACTGGATTTGTAAAATCAGGGGGAAAAATAAAGATCTGTAGTCAGCCCACTTGCTTTTTTGGCTAGAGTGGCATTATGTTACATCTTACATTTATTTTACACCTAGTTTTGGAGAATCAAGAAAACTGTCAGTTTCCTCAAGTATTTGGATGATAAATCATGTAAAATTGTATTTCATTTGAGTACTGTGGTATGCATGAGAGAGTTATTAGCTCCAATTCAACTAATTTTTCATTCAAGTATAGTTTGTGCACCATAAAAATTACCAGTTTTCTTTAATTAAGATAATTTTGAATATTCAAAGGTATGAAAATGCCACTACAGTCCAGTTTCACTATAAAAAGAAATCACATGAGCATCACCAGTGAATCTTAGTTTCTCCGTGTCCACAGCTCCAAGTAGCTACTAATCATTCTGTGTATGTGTGTGTATGTGCTTGTGCACACATGTATAAATTCATACATGTTCATGCATGCATATTGTGTCCAGAGGTCCAACTTGGCTGTCATTCTTCTGATGCCATCCACCTTGTCTTTTGAGATAGTCTGTCACAAAGAACTGGATAGATTGTCTGAACAGTGATCTTCATGGGATCCCCTGTCTTCACTGCCCAGCAATGGAATTACAAGTGCATGTCACTATGCTGGTTTTGTTTATGCTAGAGATTTAATTCATGTCCTCATGCTGACAAGGCAAACACTTTAATGATTGAGCTGTGTCCCCCACCACTGTTGCACTTTCTTTGATTAATGATAGCTACATTATTATAAAAATTTTAGCTTTTCTGACTTTCTACTTGACACTAGTATAAATGGATAAAACCCTAAATTAAAACACCAAGCAAGGGTAATAATGTGGGGAAAAAGGACAGCAATTTTTTTTTTGTTTGTAGGAATGTGAAATGGTACAGCTGCTTTGGCAGACAGACTAGCAGTATATTATAAAATTAAGCTATAGTCTCATAACAATCTGGCAATCATACTCTTTGGTATTTATTTAAATGAGTTGGAAACATTTATTTTCAAATAAGAACTTAAACATGAATGTTTATAGCGTAAATCTAATTACTAAATCTTGGAAACAAGATGCTCTTTAATGTAAGAATGGATAAATTCTGGGTCTTGTACATAATGAAACTATTGATTCATGAAAAGCTATCAAGTCATGAAAAAGCATGAGGGAAGCTTGAATGTAGATTGTAATAGAATCAAGTAGGAATGATTTCATGGTAGCACACATTTATAATCCCAACAGTCTGAGGCAGGAATATTTCTATGAATCTGGGAACAGCTGGAGCTACATAGCTGCAGGTTAGCCTTTAATAAGGATGAAACTCTGTCTTTTAAAAAAGTGAAAACCTTAAAGGTCTATATATGGACAATTGATTGCTTTTTGGAGAAGGAGAGTCAGTTTTCTTTAAGAGTATTGACACTGGTAAGTCAAGCATGCTTCATGGGAGGCCACACATCAAAGAATATATAGGCAACATAAATTGGACTTAATAGGTGAAAAAGTTGAACACAAAATTATGTAAGGGAGAGTCCAGTGAATTTGGGGAAGGGGTGTACATGATCAAAACACATTTTATAAAATTATGAGCTAATACAGATTTAAAAATCCTATATACTCTCCAGATCCATTCATTTCCTGCAGATTTCAGGAAGCCATTTTTTTTTAATTGTTGAGTTAGTACTCCATTGTGTAGATGTACCACAGTTTGTTAATCCATTCTTCAGTTGGGGAACATCTAGGTTGTTTCCAGGTTCTGGCTATTATGAATAATGCTGCTATGAACATAGTTGTGTTGATGCCCTTGGGGTAAGAATGTACATCCTTTGGGTATATGATTTTTTAAATTTTATGTGCATTGGTGTGCTTGCATGTATAACTGTGTAAGGGTATCAGATCTTGGATTTACAGACAGTTGTTAGCTGCCATGTGGATGCTGGGAGTTGAGCCAGAGCCCTTTGGAAGAGCAGTCAGTGCTCTAAACCACTGAGTCATCTCTCCAGACCTAATTGTCTCACCTTGGGATTTTCTGCCCCCCTTGGGGAATGGATGGGGGGATGGGGTGGAAGGAGGTTGAGGGAGGACAGGGAATAGGGGAGGGAGGGGGAGCAGTAGAGGTTATAAACATAATTTTAAATGAAATACAAAAAATAAAATAAAAACCCTATATACTAAGGGTTAGGGAGATGGCTCAGTGGATAAAACTTTCCATACACATACAAAACACTTTTAGATCAAATCTGCAAAATCCGTGTAAATGCCAGGTAGACTTGGTGGACTGCCTATAAACCCAACACTCAGATGGGAGAAAGAGAATCCCCAGAGTAAACTGAGTAGCTAAGCTAGTCTACATCAGTGAACTGTGGATTTACTGAGAGTTCTTGTCTCAAGGAATAAGGTAAAGAGTGATATAGAAAAATGTTTAGTAACTTTGACCTTCCCTATGTTTATGTGCACATCTGTAGCCACATGTTTGAATACAGATTCATACCTACCATACAGGCAAAAACCAGCTCATATATACATGATGAAAGATTCTATTCATATGCCACTGGGGAAAAGGCAAAACTATAAAGAGTGGGAAAAATGCTTGCAAAAGATGTGGGCAAGATTGCAGACATTAATACATATTGTATAAGGGGCTTTTATGGCAATTAAACTTCTGTGTGATGCTATAGTATTAAGTATATGCTATTTATCAAACCCCATAAAAGAAGGACTCGATGAGCCCTAATATAAACCACCAACCTTAATAAAGCATCAATAGATCATATACTATAACAAATGTACTACTCAATAGCTATATGTTAGTAGGAGATAACTGAGGCATTAAGTGAAAAGCTACAAATGAGAATTGCCTTTAAACAAAAACATTACCTTTTTTATTTTTAAATATTTATTTTTATTTTATGTGAATTGGTGTTTGGCCTGCATGTATAACTGTGTAAGGGTGTCAGATCTTGGAATTACAGACAGTTGTTAGCTGCCATGTTGATGCTGGGGATTGAACTCAGGTCCCCTGAAGAACAGTCAGTGCTCTTAACCACTGAGCCATCTCTCTGCCCCAAATATTACCTAAAATATTTATGTTTATTTCTATTTTTCATAAAAACTTAGAAACACTCGGAAGGCAGAAGCAGGCAAGTTCCAGGACTGCCAGGGGAGTTACACAGAGAAACCCAGTCTCAAACACCAAAGGGAAAAAAACCCTTGGAAATAAAACATTAAAATAATCTTAAATTCACAAATGTATATGTGTATATATCAGATACCACACAATGTACATCTGCATACATGATACATAGAACTTCTAAGCCTAAATTCTGGACATGTTGTCTTCTGTGATTCCTGGGCAAGCTTATCACTGAAGTTTTTTGAGTTGACTAGTACTTGGATCAGCAATTAGATTGTGGATCATGAGGGTAGATCTTTTCATTATGTCTAGTTGGAGAGAACATGAGTCCATATAACCTAGAGACTATTATGAATCCTGAGTCCAGAAGGGCAAGCTTGGCACTAGGGTAGTCCTTGAACTTGAAGCGTCTGTGACTGACTAGGCATTAGAAGGGCCCTGAAGCCCAAGTTTTGCGGGGAAAAACCTTAGTCTTAGGCCCACAGAGTCTTGTTTGGAACCTGTACTTTTATAAATGGTCCTAGAGCAAGGATAAAAGGGATAGATAGACCTGAACCATGTGTAACACTAGAACCTATAGCCAGCCTTGTGCCTAGACAAATATAGAGTCTGCATCTGTAGGTGATTGTCCAAAGCCTGGGACCACAGATGCTAGGCTGCTGTTTGCAGCTGTGCACACTGGCCTATAGCCTGGAGTTGCAGGGATGTCCTGGATCCTGGATTAATAGGGACCAGGCTGCAGTTTGAAGGTCAAGTATCTAGAGATTGTCTAAGTAGTTAAATGTGGGAGGCTTGGCCTGTGCTATGTGTCCTGTTGGAAGACTCTGACCTAGTCCTCAGAGGGTAGCCACATCACTATTGGTCACCCTGTGTCCCTGGGTGCTGTCATGGTTCATGAGGCTAGATGTGTTGACTAGAGCAGGCTTATAACCTAGGGCTATGTGGGCCAAGTTGAGTGTGGGTTGATTGGTGTTCTAAGACATATCTGATGCTGTTGAGACTTGTTTGAAGTTATTGAGGCCCTGTAGCCTGGTACCCACTGGGACTTTTCTGACATTGAAAGCAATCTAGAGTTTGATTTCCTGAGGCCAGCATAGTAGTTAAATAGATCAGTTCGGATGTGCAAAGCTGGAGTCTGGGTTTACGGTGTCCAGCCTGGTGCAATAGCAGACCCAGAGGCTCAGTGCGCTGATGGCTATTTAGAGTCTGAAGCCACAGGATATTGTCTGATACTAGATTCCAGTGGATTCACCCCAGAATAAGACTTCACAGGAAAGATGCAGTGCTCTTGCTTCCCTCTTCCACATGGAATATATCTCTCTTTACAGTATGTATTGTGCTATTGGTGGGAGGATAATAGAATTGCCTTTTGTACCTTATTTATGTGTCTTTTCTTAGTCTGCGCTATACCCAGGTGTTGTGGTCTCTCAAGTGGTTTCCTTAATTCTCCAAAGGCATTTTTTTTACATTGACAGTTTAAATCCTGATGTCCAGGAAGAGAATTGCTGGAGAGTTCCATGCTCCTATTTTCCCTGCTCCTCTGTCAACTCTATTTTGTCAACTTCTTTTTTTTAAATTTATTTTTATTTTATTATTATTAACAAAGAAGTCACATTTTCTATCCTTGTATATCCTTATTCAAGGTCCCTTCCCCCTCCTGCCACATCAGGTCATTCTCTCTTCACAACTCCGCATCCCCTCCCTGGGCAGGCTGCAGGCAGTCCCAAGGTCCCGCTGTCCCAGTATTGCTTAGTTCAGCCTTCACTCCTGGCAGATCCAGTGTTCTCCCCACAACCTCAACTTTTTAATCTTTCTTTAAACCTAAATCTGCTCAAAAACAAGAGATTTTTAAAATGAAATTCTTTTGCATGAGGCAAACCCTGAGACAGACTAAAAGAGGGAGAATATGTGTCTTGTCAAAGGATAAATTTTTGAAAAAGAGGTATTAGGTGATGTTTCAGCTGAGCTTTCTCCACTTAGTACTTGCACAAATCCTGATTTTCTCAACTACTAGTATGATGGAGTTTTTGGGTTTTAAGATTACCATGGAGCCGGGAACAGGGAGGGTAAAATAAGACAAGTTGAAACAACACAGAACTCAACTGTTCTTACACAACTATAGCCATGTTACTTTAAAAATCTTCCTCTGATTAATTCCAAAGTGCTTAATCCTGAAAAGATGATCTCCGTTTTCCTGCCTCGGTGCTCTGTTTTTATTAAGGTGTAGCATCGTGGAGACCGTTGACCCCGTTATCCTTCGGTTGCTCTCATCAGTCTGTCCTCAGTGTGGTTCATTCCAGAAACCTACACTTCTGTGCCTGTGTTCTCAGTCAGTAGTGCAAAGGTGCATTTTCACAGATAATAGACTATTTCCCATCATCTTATGGAACACTAAACCAATAAATATTACATACCGGCATATTTGTGTACTTGTGTATGTATATCTCACACAAACCGATGGACACAGCTATCACATATAATTTTATCTGCAAGTAGTTTGTTTAGTGGTATTGTGAAAGGAGAAAATAGTATTTTTTTCAAACACTATATGTCAGTTATTCATTTTTGGGAGCCTGAGTATTTTTTATTTTTATTATTATGAATAAAGTAATATTTTTTATCTGTGTATATCCTTGTTCAAGCTCCCTTCCCCCTCCCGCCCCTCAAGTCACTCTCTCTTCTCCACATCACTTTATTGCCTGAGTATTTTTATGTTCAGCAAGAAGAAAAGCCTTGAGACTAGTGTTTTTATTTGACCCCAAAAGACCAATGGATTAGAGGTAGAGAGGCAGGGAAGAGAAAGTTCCACAAACAGGAAACGAGTAACTATGTGAACAGTGTTTGTTAGGTGCAGGAACAATCTCAGGGGAAAATGTGAGGGGAATGGACTTATTGCTGCTGCTGCTGCTGCTGCTGCTGCTGCTGCTGCTGCTGCTGCTGCTGCTGCTGCTGGTGTGAGAAGACTTAATGATGTGATCTTTGGAGAGTATGTGATATGGGAATTGGCTATGGAAATGGAATCAGTTTCCTCCTCCTCTTTTCAACTATTGCCCTACTTAATTCCTTGACTCTGTGGTAAAGACAGGTGAAATCATTAGATAACCAGAGACTGTCAAGCAACTCTAAGTACTTTCAATTTTCTAGAAGGCGTTGAATTCCTACATTTGGTACCTCGAGTGTGTGACCAAATGCTATAACTATACCTCAGCTTTTGCTCTTTAGCTATTCCCAGGTAAAATGGAAGATTCTGAGATCTTCAAATACCCCTGCTCAATCTTTATATGAATGAATGCTGTGCCATCAAAAATAGTGAAAGTGGGGGAAACATGGTCAAAGTGGTACACCCTTAAATGAAAACTTAATTTTGTAATTGTACCTATTACTTTGTACAATGAATATAAGCCAACTGGGTTTTAAGATAATCATGGAGCTGGGAAAAGACCTGTGTCTTTTCTCTTTCTTTTTGCATGGAGCTAAAAATAAGAAAATAAAATGTTAAAAATATTCATTTTTTTTTAACAAAGCCACAGGAAAAGTAGCTGTAGAACTATAAAGGCAGCTGAACTTTATATCTTGTCCCCTTCTATTTCTATGTCAAAATGGTTAAATAATATTTACAATTTATTTTGGCAGCAGCACATTTGATTGCATATTGCTAGCATATATATGCTTTTTAGCAGACTAGACTTGGGTTGGGAAGGTTGAGGGGTAGGAAGAAAGACAAAATTAGTGATTGGTATTAGTCTTTGTCCATTGTGTCTTAGTGTCTCGGTACTTGTGGAGACTTGTTGAGATGGGATGGCAGGAAATGGGGAAATGCTTTACTATCCTTCAGTGACAGTTCAGTCTCTGCTTTAGCTGCCAGCAGCTGAACAGCAGTAAGAAGAAGGAATGGGACTTTCATGGAATTCCCTACACTTTTACACTGTACTTCAAAATTTCTATATTTCGCTCAAGTGTACGGCTTCTCTGCCATATGTCTCATCTCTCTGCCTTTCTCCTCCCACCTCCATTTACAGGCTTACAGCTTCCAATAAAATGAGAGTATTTTTCCTTCTAGAATACATACACAATGTTTTATTATCTTTCATATCTACTCATCACTAGAAGTTAGTAAATTATTTTATTATTCCTGTGTGTGAATCTATGCTTCTTATTGTACCCTTCCATCCAATGGTCTATGACTTGCAATAGAAGTCATCCTAGGATGTAGAAGTGTAGGAGACATCATGTGAGATCCTCTAGTCTTTTCTCTTTCCTTTTGCATGGAGTTAAAAGGAAGCTGTAGATTAGGTCAGCAGAGAGTGGTGAGTATTGTGTAGAGGGCTTTCAGAGGCATGGAATCTTAGCTGCCATTTTTTCTATGCTTAGCTGTAAAGCAAGAAACGCTGGAAACTTGGAAATAGATGTGTAGGTCTTAGTTTTAATGCAACCAACAAGCTTCTCTATCTTCAAATTAAAATACTTTGTTCTTCCTATTATAAGTAGTATATACAAGCATAATTTTAACATAAAATACACATAATAGGGGCTGGAGAGATGTCTCAGTGATTGAGAACACTGACTGCTCTTCCAGAGGACCTGAGTTCAATTCCCAGCATCCACATGGCATCTCACAACTGTCTGTAGTTCCAGTTCCCAGTTCCAAGCAAACACCAAGGCAAATAAATAAAAAGGTTGTTTTTTTTTTTTTTTAAATGCATGGGACTGGACTAGGCCCCCTGCATAAGGGAGACAGTTGTGTAGCTTAGTCTGTATGAGGGGCCCCTGGCAGTGGAATCAGGACCTATCCCTGGTCCATGAGCTGGCTTTTTGGAACCCATTTCCTATGGTTCGATGTCTGGCAGAGCCTTGATGCAGGGAGGAGGAGCTTAGACTTACCTCAACTGAATGTATCAGGATTTTCTGACTTCCCATGAGAGACCTGACCCTTTTGGAGGAGGGGAGGGTGTCAGGGGTAGGGCTGGGGGAGGAGGGAGCAGGAGGAGGGATGGAAGGGAGATTTGTGTTTGGTATGTAAAATGAATAAAAAAATTCTTAAATAAAAATGTAATACTTTAGTGTGCCTGCATGCCAAAAGAGGGCCCCAGATCTCATTACAGATGGTGGTGGGCTACCATATGGTTGATGGGATTTGAACTCAGGACCTCTGGAAGAACAGCCAGTGCTCTGAACCTTCCAGCTATCTCTCCAGGCCCATACAATATGTTTTTGTTAACATTATTGATTGATTGATTGATTGATTGATTGAGCTATTTATTTACTTACGTATACAGGTCACTTCTTCGGTGGTTGTGAGACATCATGTGGGTTCTGGGATCTGATCTCAGGACCTCTGGGAGTGCAACCAGTGCTCTTAACCTCTGCATACAGATCTCATCTCAACTGGTTGAGTAGGCATGCTTTTAGCAGACTAGATTTGGGTTGGGAAGGTTGAGGGGTAGAAAGAAAGACAAAATTGGTGATTGGTATTAGTCTTTGTCCATTGTGTCTTAGTGTCTCGGTACTAGTGGAGACCGGTTGAGACGGGATGGCAGGAAATGGGGAAATGCTTTTTCCCCATTATATGTAAAAGCCATGTGTGTTCTGGGATTTCAACTCAAGACCTCTGTGAGAGGGTTCAGGGATTTAACTCAGGACCTGACCCAGCCCACCAGCCCATAAACATACCCTTTTCTGTATCCTAACTGTATAGCCCTCATCTTCAAAGTGGATGATTTATTGGGCTTTTAAATTAGCACGTGAAGTGATGGGATTCATTGTGGCATTTTCACAGTTTGTGTTGATTCTCCTCCCTGGCTTTTGCTACCCTGCCTCCCTGTCCTCTTCCTGTTGCTCTCATTGCTTCACCTAGTTATCCTCCTTGATTCTATGCACGAAGTGACCATTTTAAATACTCATATATTTTTTCAGAAATTGAGAATTCTGGGGTATTTGGGAAAAATCCTGGAAATTTGAGGAAAAGTTCCAGAATATTTTAATTTTTTTAATTTGCTTAAATTTGTTTTCAGAAATTTCCAAAAACTTGCAAAATGTTTAAATATGTTTCGGGTGTTACAAAGTCTTATTTTCTATAATCACTTTACTGCAAATTGTTTTCTTCAAATTTTGTGTTTAAAATCAGGATGTATAAATATCTTTCATTCATGTTTGCTTTAAAATAAATCCAGTTTAGAAATTATGAAAGTAATGCCAATGCCTGGTTAAAAGCTCCATTAGTACTGAAGACTATAAGATAAATAACTCCTACTACATAGAGGCAGTCTCTATTATGAATTTATTGTGTAGCTTTCCAGAAAATGTGTACATTTATGAATTGGTAGCAGGATGTTTTCTTCAATGAGATCACATATCGATCTCTCAACATTGCCTTTTTAAAAGTTTTATTCATCATGATTTGTGTGTATGTGTGTGTGTGTGTGTGTACATGTACAATGTATGCAGTGTTACACATGTGCCGTGGTATATATGTAGAAGTTTAGAGACTTTGTGAGGTCAGTTCTGTCACTCTACCATGGAACCTGAGGCTTTAACTCATGTCATCAAGCTTGTACAGTAAGTCCTTTTCCTCACTGAACTCTCTCTCCAGCTCTGAGTGGTATCTTTTAAAAAGTAATTATTAACCTATATTGATTGTATAAATAAATGGCCTTCACTATGCTATTCCCTACAGTTATTACTCATTGTGCTAATACACCCTTTGCTTACCCTCACCCTCCCTCTCCTTCCTATAGCACCCTTCCTTGTCCTTACAAATCCAATCAAAACATACGGTGCCATATTCTCAAGGAACTAATAAAATACTTTTAGATCCCTTTTTAAATTTCTATTTTATTATTTTCTCATATATTATATACTAACCACAGCTTTCCCTCCCTTCTTGTTCTCCTCTCCCTCAGATCCACCATCCCCTCGATCTCCCCCAGAAGAGAGTAGACTTCCCATGGATATCAAGCAAACACAGCATAGCAAGCTATAATAAGATCAGACACATACCATCACATCAAGGCAACCCAGTAGGAAGAAAAGGGTCCCACAAGTAGGCAAAAGAGTCAAAGACATCCCCACTTCCAGTATTAGGGATTTCATAAGAACACCAAGCTACTCAGCCATAACATATATGCAGAGGAAATAGGTCAGACCCCTACAATCTCCCTAATCTCTGGGAGCCCCCGTGAGTTCTGGTCGGTTGATTCTATGGGCCATGTTCTCCTGATGTCTCCTGACCCCTCTGGTTCCTGTGATCCTTACTAACCCTCCTTTAAAGGATTCCCAGAGCTCTCCAATATTTGGCTGTGGGTCTCTGCATCTGCTCCCTCCAGTTGCTGGGTGATCTTTTTGATGACAATTCTGCTAGGCTCTGGTCACAAACTATCCTCTGCAGGCAGGACGAACTGTAGGTTGAAGACTTTGTGGCTGGGTTGGTGTCCCAGTCCTCCACTTGAGGCCTTTCCTGGTTACAGAAGTTGGCCAGCTCAAGCTCCATGTCCCCCACTACTAAAAGTCTTTGCTAGGGTTACTCCTGTAGATTCCATGGAGTGAATGAATGATTCCCATCTTGCCCCTAAAAGCCCCCCAATTCCAGTCATTTCTCCCAGTTTTCTCTCCCTCAGTTAAACCACCTATGGTGATATTTCATGAAGGCTCTAACAAATAATGCTTGCCTGAAGACCAGAGGGCAAAACCAGTCACTAGTTAGCCATAGAGGTCAGACAGTAGTGGTACACACCTTTAATCCTAGCATTTGATTTCATGCCTTTGCAAGCAGAACTTGAGAAGCATGCGAGCCTTCAATCCCACCACTAGGGAGGTTGAGACCGGAAGTGATATGGCTGGACAGAGAGAGGAATGTGAGGTGGGAGGAGACAGGAGCTTGGCCTTTTCGGCCTGAGGATTCAGTAGAGGTAAGAACTCTCTGGTGGCTTGCTGCTTGGCTTCAGCATTTACTCCGATATCTGGCTCTGGGCTTTTATTAAGACCAATTAGGATTTGTGCTACAGCCACCTGATTTGAATCCTGCTTAATTTCTCTCATTTTTAAGATTTTCCCCACCTCTAGTAACTGCTGTTATTTTCTTTTTATTTGCAAGCTTAAATTATTGATTCCTTTAAATTACTGAATATACTTTTGTCTTTCACCATCTCAGTTGTTTCACTCAATGTAACATTTTCTGGTTGTATTGATATTGTGACAGGATTGCATTCATTTCTTTGACTCAGTAGTTTTCCATGTGAATGTACCATATATTCTTTATAATTCATCTGATAAGGGTCATCTAATAAAAATAAACAGAGAAGAGCAGTTATCTTTTTCATGAAGAGATTTCATTTGCTTTGGGAATATTCATAGGATTGGGGTGGTGGTAAGAATGTAGCTCAATGGTGAAGCACTTGTCTAAGCCAAGTGATGTTCTGGGTTTCATCCTTAGATCTCCAAAAAAGAGGAGTACTGGCCAGACATCTCAGTCAGAAAAGCACTTGCTACATCCCCATCTACTCTCCTCCCTACAAATGTCTCTGCCACAGTCATGCCTATTATTTTTTGTTGTTGTTGCCCACTAAGATTAACCAGGGCTTTCTATGTGGCATACCTCCATTTGAGCCCAGTGGGCTAAGAAATGGGTCAGCAGTTAAAGACCGTGGTTCCAAATCTATCAGTAGTCAATAGTTCAAAGGTAAAAAGCTAGGGTACTATGAGACCTACCTTCTTCCTTGATTTACTGTTAATAGGTCTGGTCTTGTGTAAGCCTAGTGAAGGTAACTATTGTGGTTTTGGCTCAATGATTGCAATAGCATAGAGAATGGCATTTTGTAGCCCTTCACCCTATCTTCTTATTCTTATATTCAGCCTCCACTCCTGCAATGTTTCTGAACCTTAGAGAGGGTGGCACAAATGTTTAGGAATAGATCCATGACCAT
Organism: Sigmodon hispidus; assembly: GCA_004025045.1. Lineage (NCBI taxonomy): Eukaryota > Metazoa > Chordata > Mammalia > Rodentia > Cricetidae > Sigmodon > Sigmodon hispidus. Next base: position 45,263 of record PVIH01012075.1, read on the forward strand.
TGTTTATTCTCTGCATTCTGAGCTGCACTCTCTGCATTCACCATCATTCAGCATAAAGACAGTTTTTTTATGATTAAGGCTGGGAGCAGTTCTGTTTATGGATATAAGCAAAGGTATTTAGAAGTCTGTTAGTTGGTATACCAGTTTAAACAACAGTAATACATTTCCTTCCTCAGTCTACAATCTCCCCAGAACTGGGCTGTTAGTAAGGCTTATTATACCAGGCATGGGTTGCCCCTCTCCTCATGGAGTAGGTCTCACAGTCAATCAAAGAACAATTGATTACCCCATCATAGGTGAGCATTTTGGTGAGCCAAAATTATTAGTACATTACTTCCCTCTGTCAAATGGGAAGACAAAGCTTTAGATAAACCAGACAGAAAGGGGGTTGGATAGCAGACCTTAATCCGAAACAGCTCTTGCTCATCTTATATTCCAGGAATAATTTCCAAGAATTATAGTAATGTTAGCTCTGTACAAGCTGAATTTACTGCGAGTGGTTTGCAATCAAAAGTGAGTTAATTAATTTTATTTTGCATCTCATTTTTTAGTGTCATACTTAGATGTGTCTTACTTCAGGGCTCGTATACAAACTGCAGTATATTGTGGTACTTTGACAAATGTTTTCCTTTCACAGTTTGGAAAGTTACGAGGTCCCAGTTTCAGATGCTGTAGATGCAGTGTCTTGGGACTTCCTGACTTCCTGACAGCCACCTTCAGGGTGTTTCTTCACCAGGGAATGGCAGAGCACTCTCGTCTCTTCCTATACTTGATCTCACTAAAAGGCTGACACCTTGTGGTTTTCATCTTATTATAAAGGCACTTATTGCATCATTGGGGGAGACAGTACCTTTAAAGGTCCAGCTATACCTGATCACATACCACAGGCTCTGTATTTAAATGCTATCATCTTAGGGCATGAGAAATAGGTCGATACAAATGATCAGTTTATAACAATATTATAATAAAATCTTATAATTACATAAAATCCTGAGGGGGTCATCTCAATCATGGAAAGGAAGAAGTTGTGTTATTGAGAAGTCTATTTGTTTTCTGCCTCTGATGAACATATTAGAGCTTGAGGCCTGTAAGTATTACAAGCGGAATAAATCTCCATAACTGATGGTATAAGCTATATCTCTTGTTTATTGGAGCTCTCTGATAAAAGGGAAACAGCACAAGAGGAAATGCAATCTCCAGAATGACGTTTACATTTGGAGTTATAAAAAGCATTTTTTAATTTACCAATGCACTCTCAGAGTCTGACCCTTAGAGGCTGATGACTTACTTTCCAGCTTAAAATGAATATTTTTGAGTAGCTCAAATGGCTTCTAGAACTGAGAAGAGCTTTTAGAAATCCCTACTCGACACTTGGATTTGTGCTGTGTCCACTTCTACAACACCTAGGCTTTGCTACTGAGAAAGAGCTATTGGTTTACTTAGGAATTCTTAGTTCACAAACATGAATTAGCTGGGCCTCACTGTAGGTTAATATTGCCTGTTCAGGTTATTTACTTCCACTTGCACAAGAACTGTGCAGATCTGAATGAAGACCAACCAACAAAATTCTTACTCAGACTTCATTGCATATATCAACTCCTGTATATATGCTATAGGGTTCCAGACTATAAAAATGCAGTGAGGTTCTAGACTATAAAAGCTGCAGTGGAATTATAGACTATAAAAACAAAACTGTCCTCAGTACAGCCCATACCCTGTTGACATTACTTGTAGATGTTCATAAGTAAGAACTTCTATTAATGTTATGTACATATTCTTTTTCTATGAGGTGTGGATCTCACTATGTGGCTCAGGCTGACTTCAAACTTCTGGGCTTAAGCAATCCTCCTGCCTTGGCTTCCCAAGTTACTGAGATCACAGGCTCTTGCTCTTAATTAAAGCCATAATTTCTGATCCAGAGTGAACTGTACCTTTTCTTTTTTGACTAACATAATATTTGTTCATATTTGTGAAGCATGCTGTGATGTTTTGGCTCATATGTACATTGGGTAGCAATTAACTCCAAAGAATTGGCAAGTGATCATCTTAACCTTTTGTTATTTCTTACTCAGATTCTTCCCTTCCATTTTGTTAATGGCAATCACTACTATGTCATAAAGTACCAAAAAACTTATTTCTTCAGGCAAGCAATAACATTGTACTAACGTTGGTTGAATTACATAATAATTACACAGGAGGATGACAAATATCAGCCCAAAATAAATGAAAGCTTTAAATGAAAAGAAACAAATTTTATTTTCAACTCATGATTCCTACTTAAGCCTACAAGTTAGGAAAGGACATGTCTCAGGAAGCATGAACCAGTCCCTGACTCCTGACAGACTGGATTCCTGACCATTGACAGGAATCCTCCTACTGTTGGTGATTATGTTCCATTTTTTGATGAATCACACTTTCAGTGAATATCAGAAAGCAAGGCATCATTCCCTCACCTTTCTCTTGGCACACAATGTTTAAAGCTAGTTTAGTTTATTCAGGTGACCACAGAAAGGGACTTAGTTTTCCTAAGATGCTACCTTGGGTAAGTCGTCAGGGAAAATAAGAGCTGGGAGATTATGAAAACTCACTTTTTTCTTTTATGAAAAATGGATTTTTCATCATATAGTATATCTTGCTTATGGATTCCCGTCTGTATTAGTCAGGGTTCTCTCAAGTAACAGAGCTTAGAGAATGGTGCTCTCTCTCTCTCTCTCTCTCTCTCTCTCTCTCTCTCTCGCTCACTCGCTCTCTCTCTCTCTCTCTCTCTCCTACACACACACACACAAAGAGGATTTATTGGAATAATTTACATGCTGCAGTCCAGCAATCCTACAATGGCTGACTGTGAATGGAAAGTCCAAGAATCCAGTAGTTATTCAGTCCACAAGATTAAATATTTCAGGCTATCTTCAGTATGTGCTGGCATGTCAAAGAAGTAGACTTCAATGCCTAGCAAGGCAAGGGCAAGTAGGTAAAGAGCAAAAGCTTCCTTTTTCCGTGACCTCATATAGACTTCCAGCAGAGGGCAGAAGGTATGGCTCGGATTAAAGATGTGCCTTCTGCCTCAAAATCCAGATTAAAAGTGTGTGTTTTTCTATCTCAAAGGTCCTACCTCAAAGGTTTCTACCCTACACCTAACACTGACCCTAACTCTATCCCACTAGAAGTGAATTCACCCACTTCAAACCAAACAGAAAATGTTTCTCAGGTGTGCCCTCTATTTCTGGATTGCAGTTTATTCCCAACTTACTCAAACTAATAACCAAGAATAGCCATTGCACCCTCCATCTATACTTCCCAGTTTGTTCCCACCTCCTCTCCTGTTCAGATCCACCTTATTTCTGTTTCTCATTACAAAACCAAGTATTCTAAGGGATAAAAATATAATATGATATAATAAGATAAAACAAAACATGTTGGAATAGGACAAAACCCAAGCAAACAGAAGAAAAAGAGCCCAAGAAAATGCATGAAAAAGATATAAACACAAAGACCCACTCAGAAATTCCACAAAAACATGTCGCTTGAAGCTATAATATACAAGCAAATGGAGAGAGAGAGATGGAGTGAGGGAGAGAGAGGGAGGGAGGGGTGGGAGGGGGAAGGGAGTTTGAACAAGGGGATGCTTGGCTAAAAAATGAGACTTGATTCATAATAAAATAAAAATAAAGAAATCTGAAACAACATTGTGAGATAGGAAACCTCCAAAGATGCCACTGAGTTCATTTTATGTTGATCATTTTCTTCTGGGCACGTGGCCTACCCTTAAGAATTTGATTCCCAGTGAGTCTCCATTGTAGAAAACTGCATTCATTTGCAAGTGGTTGCCAATAGGAGCTAGCCTCCTCCAGCTAGCTTCTGGCTTAGGGATGGGGACGTGTGTTCACTTCTTTTAGTTCTAGGTCACTATCTGCTAAAGACCTTGTGCAGGCCCTGTGCATGCTGCCTCAGTCTCTGTGAGCTCATATGAGCTTTGATCACATTGATTCAGAGGGCCTTGTCCTCCTGTTGACCTCCAGCCCCTTTGGTTCTTATACTCTTTCTATACTCCGGGTTCCCTGAGCTCTCAGGGGAGGGATTTGATGGAGACATCATATTTAGAGCTGAGTGTTCCAAGGTCTCTCACTTTCTCTGTAATATCTGCCTGTGGGTCTCAATATTTGACTCCATCAGCTGCAGGAGGAAGCTTCTCTGATGATGGCTGAGCAAGACACTGATCTATGAGTATATCAAAATGTCATTAGGAGTCAATATATCACTATGTAGTGTCGTGTGTTTTGTTTTTCAGAGCAGTAATATTTGGCTTACCCTAGGTCCCCAAGCTATCTAGTCTTACTTTTGGTAACCCAAGTAGTGTTGGTATGAGTTCCATCTTATGGAGTGGCCTTAAGTCAAAGCAGATACTGTTTGGTTATTCTCACAATGTTTGTGCCACCATTCCTAACATATCTTGCATATAGACCACAATTATTTTTTTCTTTTTTAAATTTTTTCTCTGTATATTTTATGTGAATTGATGTTTTACTTGCATGTATAACTGTGTAAGTGTGTCAAATCTTGGAATTACAGACAGTTGTTAGCTGCCATGTGGATGCTGGGAATTGAACTCAGGACCTCTGGAAGAACAGTCAGTGCTCTTAACTGCTGAGCCATCTCTCCATCCCCAGCAGAACACAATTATATATCGAAGTGTTTGTGGCTGGTTTGGCATTTATGTTGCTCATTTACTAGTGGGTAGAGTACCTTCTTGTACCAAAGGTACAAATGTAAAGGGTCTATGTAGTCTATGTAGGCACCAGCTCAACTTCTCCATGATCAAAATGAGTTGTGTGGTTATTGTTATCAGCAATAAGGCCTTATTTCACCTTGTAGAGAATAGCTTATATTCATGGCAACAAGCTATGTTGTTTTGAGGTTCCCCGGGACCCTTTTGGTCAAAAACTCAGTTATATGTAACCCATTCCTGGTGTTGGAAGTTTCATTGGTGACAAGTTATGTCTAGCTGGGGCTCTGTCCCCTCCATTATTTGGCAATTTCATTTAGACCATCTTTATATATGTATATCTTTTAGGAAACTTATGTATTAGTTTTCCATACTGATACTCAAATGACCCTTAATTTTAGCTATCTCGCCTCATATTTCCTTGCTCATTGCCTTCCTTCCCCCTTCCCACTTGATCTTCCTATTCTAGCTCCAATCTCATCAACCCATAACCCATAACTATTTTCCTTTCCTAAAAAGATTTATCTGTTTCCCCAGTTCCCTTACTCTGTATCTAATTTCTGTAGTTCTATGGATTGTAGCTTGCTTATCATTGACTTAACAGCTAATATGCACATATAAGCAAATATAAACCATATTTGTCTTTTGAGGTCTAGTATACCTCTCTCAGGATGATTCTTTTTCTAGCCCCATCCATTTACCTGCAAAATACATGATTTCATTTTTTAAATGGTAGAGTAATACCCTATTCTGTAAATGCATTACAGTTTCTTCTTTCATTGTTTTGTTGAGGGACATCTAAATAGTTTCTAATTTCTTGCTGTGATAAATAGAGCATCAATGAACATGTGTGAGCAAGTGTCTCTGTGGAAGGAGGAAGTATCCTTTAGGAATATGCCCAAGAGTAGTATAGGTGGGTCTTGAGGTAGATTGATTCCCGTCATCCTGAGGCACTGCCACATTGAGTGCCATGGTGATTGTACAAGTTTGCACTCCCACCAGTAATCAGTGAGTGTTCTCCTTACTCCACATCTTTGCCAGTACAAGCTGTCACTTTGTTTTGTTGATTTTAGCCATTCTGATGGGGTAACATGAAGTCTCAAAGTAGGTTTGATCTACATTTCCTTGATGCTTTTTCTTCGGTGTGTGTTTCTAGCATTTTTTTTTAAAGTCAGGTATTCACATGTGTGTGGATTCATTCAGTTTGACTCCGTTGATCAACATGTCTGTTTTTGTTCTGTTGCTGAAATGGTCACTTGCAATATATAATATAAAGGATTAATATTTATTAAGGATTAATATTATATGAACATTCACTTATACAAATTGAACCTCAAGACAATTCTTGGAGAGTGGAAATGTTCCAAGATGGATGGTTTGATCTGCTCCCTGAGAACACAGGATCAAACAGGAAAGGAAGTCAGTGTTCCTGGGTCTCAATTAATTCTGGCCATGCCCTGTAGGGGTCTTGATACTTAGGAGCTAATAAAGCTTCCCTAAGTATCACATGAGTCCAACTACATCTCCCCTTTTTGTCTAACTAAGAAGTTCTAAACTAAGTATAAGACTATATACTATAGGAATCATTATAAGGTATGTCTGGGGAAGAGAAAGGCAAAAACATAAGCAAGGTCAAACTACAACTGACAAACAACAATTGTAAGGTGTATCTTAAATGTCTAGAATATTGGTAAGTGGCAATGTAAAGGGATTACTTTGAGGATGTTTATCTTGAAATATAAGAATCCAATACCTGAATGCTCTTTGCTAAGATATGAGATGGTAGTAACCTTAACTATGTAGTCTTCAACCTCATCAAGACTTGAGAAGAAAAATATATTACCTGAAGGTTAGAAGCACGAGAGTAGCTTCCAAGATTTAGGAGAGGAAAGCGAAAGTCAGCTACCTGGATAGTCATCCATGGATTTTCTGCAAAGTTAGAGTATCCACATTTCTGGCTACAGGCCTATGATATCTAACAGATCTCTTTAGAAGCAGGGCATTTTTGGAGAAACTCTCTTGTCCTGTCCAGGTAGGTTTCAGCAGTCTCTATCCTTCAACCTGCATGTTCAGATTGGACAGTGTGCATACTGATATTGGTCGAGGGAAGGGCAGTTCTTTGCCCAACAGGCCATTGTACACCAAGGAAGACAAATTCCTAGTAAAGTGTCCTTGACACCATCTCGGGAAAGGAACAGTGATGCCAGGAGTTGTCGTGTCTCTCATGGCCGAATTCTGAATAACAAAATGTTAAATGTCATATTCTCTAGGTCTATAAAGTAGTTGAGACTCCTGTTTATCTAATATATTCTACCATGTATCTGGGAAACCTAGAAAAAATGACTATTACATGACAAACCTAAGTAACGGTGATTTGCAGTTCTTATCATCCTAAAGACTGAAGCTTACATTGTAAAAATAGGCTATCTATAAATGGGTGTACAGTTTCTGAATAATGACTTCAAGTATGACAATCATATAAATATTAACCAAAGGTACACATATCATGCCAAGTGGCATTATCCTAAAAATATATTATTATACAAAATACCTAAACAGAGATATACAAAACATCTTATGTATATATGATTAATATAATTATATATTATGAGTAGCATAATTAAACAGAGGTAGAAGTGGCATGGAGGGATAATAATATTAATATGCAAAATAATTTAAACAGGTAGAAACGTGCAAAATATGGCAATTATAGATTCAATTTTGTATCAATATACAAATTACCGTAGACATATGAAACAATTTCGGATTTAAATTTGTACCAATGTACAGATTATCTCAATCAAACATATAAAATGATTTCACATTTGTATCATATACAAGCATCCATATCAGTGAAAATTGTCTTTGGCTCATATTTGTTTACAGATAGATACAATAATCTACTTATGTCTATCCTATCGATTCCACATTATCTTATTTAAAAGAGATCCCTCAGTATATTATTGTTCTAGTCTCAACCTAATTTTAATTTATATCTACCCTATCAGAATGATAATCATCCATAATCTTCAGAGGACAAAATTTATTGGAAGAGGAGTGTAGTTTTTCATAAGGTTGCTTCCTGCTAACTTGTGGGCGATGATGTCTCTTTGGGAATCCGGAAGATTCTAATGGGCTGACTATAAACATCTATAGCCATACTCACAGTATTGAGTAAATCCATCTGGAGATCTTGTTAAAGATATGACATGAAGGATAATCATAGAGAACTATCTTGCAACCATCCTGAATAGTGTATATTTCAAAAGTAATCACTGAGTGGTGTACACCAGGTTTTCTCTTTCTCTGTCTCTGTCTCTCTGTCTCTTCTCTCTCCTTTTAATCATATAAAGGATTAAGTCAGTGTTCCCAGGTCTCAATCGATACTGGCCATGCCCCATAGGAGTCCTGATTCTTAGGAGCAACTAAAGCTTCCCTAAATAATGCCTTAATCCCACCACACTGTTCCAATACCGTGATTTTTTTTACTTTGAATTTTTATTTTTTAATTATTTATAAAAAAGTCTTTTTTTTATCCATGTATCCCCTTGCTCCCCTCCCTTCCCTTTTCCCAATCCCTCCCAGTCAGTCTTTGCCTCCTCCCTCCCCATCCCCTCCCCAAAATGGGAAAAAAGTCCAAAGGTGGGTCAGCTCAGCATGGTGTACCCACTCCAGGCAAGTTCGATTTCCTCATCCTAATATCAAGACTAGGTTAGGTGTTCTTCTGGAGGGAATGGGCTCTGAAGCACCAGTCCATACACAGAAATACAGTCTGATCCCTCCCTCGAGGCTCCACATACTGCCCATGTCAGTGGATAGTTGCCTACCCTTGGAGGGCCTAGCTCCTTGTCCCCATGGTTCCCCAGGGGCTGCTCTTGATTCAGTGAGCTTCCCAGAACTCCAGCCAGCCATCACTGTGAGAATTTCCTCATAATCCCTATCCCTTTGCTCATATAGACTCTTCTCCCCTGCTCTCAGCTGGACCAGCTCAGCCCAGTGCTCCTCCATGTATCTCTCTGTGTCTATCTCTATTCATTGTTGGATGTAGGTTCTGTGATGGCACTTGGGGTGACTATCCATTTGATTACAGGGTAAGTTCTGTCTAAGCAACACCATCACTATTGGTTGGAGACCTAGCCAGGGACATCCTGTGGGTTCTTGGGAGGTTTCCCTAGCACCTGGTCTCTTTCCAACCCCACATTGGCTTCCTATATTAAGATCTCCATCTCTTTTTTTCCCTCTTTGTTGCTCTTCTCACTCAATCTCCTTCTCTCATGATGTGTTCCCACCTCTTCTTGGTTGCAACCCCTTATGCTTCCAATTAGCTAAGGAGATCTCTATTTTCTCTTCCTAGTGGAATTCATGGATGTCTCTCTTAAGTTTCTTCTGATTCCAAGCTCTTCAGAGTTTGTGATTTGCAGCTTGGGTATACTTTGTTTATTGTCTAAAGTCCACTAATGAGTGAATGCATTCTGTTCCTATTTTTCTGGGCTTGTGATACCTCGCTCAGGAGGATATTTTCCAAATCCATCCACTTGCCTGCAAATTTTAATGTCATTTTTTTAACTGCTGAGTAGTACTCCATTGTGTAGATGTACCACAGTTTGTTAATCCTTTCTTCAGTTGAGGGGCATCTAGGTTGTTTCCAGGTTTTTGCTATTATGAGTAATGCTGCTATGAACATAGTCAAACTAATGTATCTCTATTGTATAACTTGAAGTTAGGGATGGTGATGCCTCTTGAGATTCTTTTGTTGAGCAAAATTGTTTTGGCAATCCTGGGTTCCCTGTTATTCCATATAAAGTTGAGTATTGTTCTTTCAAGTTCTGTAAAAAAATGTGTCTGTAGATTGCTTTTGGTAAGAATGCCATTTTTACTATGTTGATCCTACCTATTCATGAACACGGGAGATCTATCTTGATATCCTCTTCAATTTTTTTCTACAGTGACTTAAAATTTTTGTCAAACAGGTCTGCTACTTTTTTGGTTAGAGTTACGCCAAGATATTTGATGTTATTTGCAGCTATTATAAAGGTTTCTTTTATTTCTTTTTCAGCCCTTTTATCCTTAGTATATAGAAGGGCTATTGATTTTTTTTTTGAGTTAATCTTGTACCCTGTTACATTGCTGAAGGTGTTTAAAAGTTCCCTGGTAGAACTTTGCGAGTCACTTATGTAAACAGTCATATCATCTGCAAATAGAGATAGTTTGACTTCTTCCTTTCCATATTGTATCCCCTTAATCTCCTTTTGTTCTCTTATTACTATAGCTAGATCTCTGAGAACTATATTGAATAGATAAGGAGAGAGAGGACAGCCTCGTCTTGTTCCTGATTTTAGTGGGATTGCTTTGAATTTTTCTCCATTTAGTTTGATGTTGGCTGTCAGCTTGCTGTATATTGCCTTCATTATATTTAGGTATTTTCCCTGTATTTCTGAATCTCTCCAGGACTTTTATCATGAAGGAATGTTAGATTTTGTCAAAGGCTTTTTCAGCATCTAATGAGATGATCATGTGGGTTTTTTTTCTTTCAGTTTGTTTATATGATGAATGACATTCACAGTTTTTTGTATGTTGAACCATTCCTGCATCTCTGAGATGAAGCCTACTTGATCATGGTGGATAATTTTTTTAATATGTTGTTGGATTTTGTTTGCCAGAATTTTATTGAGTAATTTTGCATCAGTGTTCATGAGGGAAATTGGTCTGTAATTCTCTTTCTTTGTTGCATCTTTTAGTGGCTTGGGTATCAGGGTTATTGTGCCCTCATAAAAAGAGTTCAGCAATGTTCCTTCATTTTCTACTGTATGGAACATTTTGAGGAGTGTTGGTATTAGTTATTCTTTGAATGTCTAATAGAATTCTGTAGTGAAACCATCTGGTCCTGGGCTTTATTTGGGAAACTTTTAATAACAGCTTCAATTTCCTTTGGGGTTATAGGTCTGTTTAGGTCATTTACCTGATCTTGATTAATTTTGGTAAGCGGTACCTGTCCAGAAAGCTGTCCATTTCTTCTACATTTTCCATTTTAGTGGAGTATAGATTTTCAAAGTATGACCTGATAATTCTCTTCTGTATTTTCTGGGTGTCTGTTGTTATGTCCCCATTTTCATTTCTGATTTTGTTAATTTGGATACTCTCTCTCTGCTTTTTGGTTAGTTTAGATAAGAGTTTATCTATGTTGTTGACTTTCTCAAATAAGCAACTCTTTGATTCATTGATTATATTGTTCTCTTTGTTTCAATTTTATTGATTTCAGCTTTGAGTTTGCTTATTTCCTGCCATCTACTCCTTCTAGGTGAGTTTGCTTCTAATTGTTCTAAGGCTTTCAGCTGCACTGTTAGGTCTCTAGTGTGAGATTTCTCTAGGCTTTTCATATAGGCATCTAGTGCTATGAATTTTCCTCCTAAGACTGCTTTCATTGTGTCCCATAAGTTTGGGTATGTTGTGGATTCATTTTCATTCAATTATAAAAAGTCTTTCATTTCTTTCTTGATTTCTATCTTGACTCATTTTTCACTCAATAGATATTTGTTTAGTTTCCATGAGTTTGTAAACTTTCTGTTGTTGGTGATATCCTCTGTTAATCCTTGGTGGTCTCATAGCATGCAGGGGCTAATTCAATTTTCTTGCATCTGTTGAGACATTCTTTGTGTGATTTCTAGAGAAAGTTCCATGAGGTTCTGAGAAGAAGGTATATTCTATTATGTTTGAGTGAAATGCTCTATAAATATCTGTTAGGTCCATTTGCATTATAACATCATTTAGTGCCAGAAATTCCTCTGTTTAGTTTTTGTCTGCATGAACTGTCTGCAGAGAGTAGGATATTGAAGTCTCCCAGTAATAGTGTATGAGGGTCAATATATGATTTAAGTTGTAGTAAATTTTTGTTTTCTTTTGTTTTTTACAAACTTGGGTGCCCTTGTGTTCAAGGTATAGATGTTAAGAATTGCAATGTTTTATTAGATTATTTAGTAATATTATAAATATTCTCATGATGGACTTTTCCTTTGATTATGTAACGTCCTTCCCTATCTTCTGATTAGTTCTGGTTTGAAGTCTATTTTGTCAGATATTAAAATTGCTATATCAGCTTCTTAGATCCATTCACCTGGAATATCTTATTCCATCCTTTTACCCTGGGGTGATCTCTATCCATTATATTGTGATGTGTTTGTTGGATGTAACAGAAGGATGGATCCTATTTTGCATCCATTCTGTTAGTCTTCTTTTTATTGAAAAATTGATAAATTGCTATTGAGCTATATCAATGACCAATGTTGTTAATTCTTGTTATTTTGTTATTGCTGTTGTTGGTGGTAGTGGTGGTGTGTGTGTGTGTGTGTGTGTGTGTGTGTGTGTGTGTGTGTTTATATTTCCCTTATTTTGACATTGCTTGTCTGGAATTTATTTTCCATATTTTCTTAGGTATTGTTAAGCTCTTTTGTTTTGAGTTTTCTTTCTAGCACCTTCTGTGAGACTAGATTTGAAGATATGTATTGCTTAAATTTGGTTTTATTGTAGAATGCATTATTTTTTCCATCTATTGTGATTGTAAATTTTGCTTAGTATAGTAGTCTGGCCTAGCATTTGTTGGCTTTTAGAGTCTGCAGCATATCTATCCAGGCCCTTTTGGCTCTTTAGTTTCTCCACTGAGAAGTTAGGTGTAATTCTGATAAGTCTGTCTTTATATGTTACTTGGTCTTTTACCCTTGCAGTTTTTAATATTCTGTGTTTTGCATATTTAGTGTTTTGAATATTATGTTCCAAAAGAAATTTTTTTCCTGGCTCAATCTATTTGGTGTTCTGATGCTTCTTGTATTTTCATAGGCAACTTCTCCTTTAGGTCAGGAAAATTTCTTTTATAATTTTATTAAAAATATATGCTGGGCCTTTGAGCTGGGATTTTTCTTCTTTCTCTAATCCTATTATTCTTACTCTTGGTATAAGGGCTCTTTATCAGCTATGTGTTCAGAGGGTTGGCTGTTCTCGGGAGGTCGCAGTGCTATGGTGTCAGCTGTCACTTCTTGTCCTCTCATCTCTCAGCTGTGTGCCCAGGAACTCAGCTGCTCCGCTGCTGCTATTACACCAGTGGTATTCTGGGCAGACTGGGCTCCGCACAGAAGTCGAGCTGCAGTCTCAGGGCCGGGGTTCAGGTGGTGGAAGTTACCTTCTGACCTCTGACCTCTCAGCTGTACTTTTAGGAACTCCTCTGCTTCCTTGCTGCTATTTAGCCAGTCATGGTCTGTGCCGACTGTGTTCCCCATCAAAGAAGCTGGGTTTCTTACCTCTGAGGAGTGTGCCCAGGACCAACGGACCCAGCTGTTACCCTGCTGCTATTATGCCAGCCCTATTCTGGTTGGGCTGTGCTCCGCACAGAAGCCTCGGAGATTTCTTTAAGCAATTTATTCATTTCCTCTTTAAGTACCTCAATCTCATCCATAAAGTTATTGCAATATCCTTATCTAGTTTTTATATTATATTCAGTTTCTCATGGCCTGTTGTGGAAGGGTTGTTGCTCTCTCATGGAGACTCATTGCCCTGGCCATTATTGACTATGCATTTACATTGGTGACTAGGCATCTGGGCTGAGGGTGACTATAATTCTAGGTGCTGATGTCTTGTCTTGTCTATGTTGAGTCAATGTTTTGTTCCTTGATTTCTGTTGCCCTCTCTAGTACTTAGGACAGTGTCAGAGCCTGGTAGAAAAGTCCTCTGGGATCTGAACAAGTGTGTATACTGGAATTTTAGGGTCAAAAGTATTCCTAGATATTGGGAGCTGTCATCAATAAGGATGGGCTAGAAGGGGTGCTCCAGCAGGCTTTGCTCAGTGCCCTTGAAATGAGGGCACACCGTGAGAAGAGGCTCCTACAGGCTGGCGTCCACAGACCTGGGGATGAGACTGAGGAATCGAACTTGGAGGAGAGGAGTTGAGACTGAAGATCTAAAGCTCACCTACCTGCTTCACTGGCAGGCTTGGCTGTAGGGTTTCTCCCCTGGGGTAGCTAGGGGCTAGAATAACAGGATAGATAAGTGGGGAAGAAGGTTGGAGAAGGGGATATGAGTTATCTTCTGGAAATAGAGGCAAAGGGTTGGGGAGGACACACTAAAAAAAAGGCTGCCCTGCTACAGAGCTGGAGATGAGCCTGGGGAATTGAATATGGAGGACAGGAAGGATAGGTGGTGATCTGCACTTAATCTTAGCCTAGCTACATCCCTGGATGGAATGGCTAATCATTTCCTAGAGAATGCCTGTTGGACTTGGGGGCTGGGATAAAGCAGTGATTGGTAGGAAGGAAATTTGGAGAGAAGGATCTGTGTGATCTACTTTAAATGAGGGATGGGACAGAGGAGATGCCATGGCAGCTAGCCTGCTGCAGAGCTGAGGGTGAAACTGTGGGATTTGATTTGGAGGTGAAGAGGAAAACGTCTACCTGCTTCCCTGGATGGGGTCTAAAACCTTTTTTGTAAACTGTTAAAAACCTGAGATATTTTATTTCTCATGAGTAATTCCTAAATGTGTATTTGTGGCTATGTTGAAGATTATTGTTTCTCTGTGAAAGTGATTTTTCTTACATATAACTCATCTAGGCATAAAACACCCTTACTGAGAATAAAATGATGGCTTAGGGCAGTGTGAGTGTAAGGTTATAAGTATTGGATGAAGCACACTGACTTTTTGAAAATGGGAAAATTCGAAATGCAGGTGTACATGGGGGGTACTAATGATCTTTGTTTTTCAAAACTATTCCTGGAAGCTTTGTTCAGTTTTTGAAAGCAAATTCACTGTGGGACCTTTTCAAATGTCAGCAAGTGCTTTGAACTCAAACTTCACAGCCTACTGACCACACCTGATGGTGTACTGACTTTGAAAACAGCATGGGGCAGTCCCACACTATCCATTTCCCATGTTAAACACTTCCAGATGTTGTCCGTGCTTATGGGGCTGGTGTATGGATATCAAGTACAAGCAGAGCTCTGGGCAACATCTTGATGTATCCAGTTTCTGAAACCAAGATTCCTTGATATATTTTGGACTTCATTAGGAACCTATGAGCAGGAGTTCCATGATGGAGGCCACTTTAGAGTGTCTACTGAGATGTGCTGTCTAGCCAAAGTCTTACTTCAATTGCCTAATAATTCCCAACATTTTATGTATAAAGGAAACATACTATGCACATTGTGGAGCTGCACGTCTCATATGTATCCTATCATAACACACTTTGCTATCTACTTCCAAAGGAATTTCAGGCTATGGTAAGCTTACTGATCACATTATACTGTGCCTGAAAGGGTTAATCTGAAATTAATACAGAAATTTAAGTGGAAAGTCACATTACTTTCCAAGATAGGCCTTTGTTCTTAATGGGATTTTAGAAGTCAGCTGAATCTAGGAGCCCTAGAAGGTATAATAATCAAGATTATTATAATTAACCTGCTATATAGGTCCCTGTTCATGATTATTTTGCTATTCTTATATCTATCAATTTTCTTGATTTCTATTAAATAAATAATTTAATTTATCTGATTTTTCAGTTATTTATCTTTTATTTATTTACATCTCATATTACAATCTTTCTGATGTTTGAGTTTAGCTGGTTCTTCATTGTTTTTAAGATGATATGTTATATTGTTGGCTTGCGGTCCATCTTCTTTTTAAATATAGACATCATCATCCAGGGTGATATAGTTTCTTTTAAGCCTAGTATTAGCTGCATTCCATTAGTTTTAATATATTGCATTTTAAATTTCTTCTATGTCAAATTATCTCATGCTTTCTTCTTGATCCATTGGCAATTTTTTGTTATTGTTGCTTCTTTGTTTTGTTTTGAGAATGAATTATTTAATTTACATGTGTTTGTGGACTTTCCCAAATTTACTTTTGTTATTGATTTCTAATTTTATTCCATTATTATTGGATATTTACTGCACAACTTTATTAACCCTTTCTTTTGTAGTAAATGCATGTGTTCTAAGTGTGCCATTTTACTTTGAGTATCTTTTTTTAAAAAACTAGTAGTTGCATTAAGATTTAAAATTGGCTTCTTAAACAACCTAACTTCTTTAGTAATAAAAATTCCAAGAATATTAAAAAGCATTCATTGCTTCACTATGGTTCTACCCTGCATTTCTCCTTTTGTTCAATTCTTATAATGCAAATTACTTCTTGATGCATTATACTACATCAATAAGTTTATACTTTTCACCTTGCACAGCAATTGTCCTCTACTTTTTTTAAAAAAATATTTTTATTTTATGTGAATTGGTGTTTTGCCTGCATGTATAACTGTGTAAGGGTGTCAGATCTTGGAATTACAGACAGTTGTTAGCTGCCATTTGGTTGCTGGGAATTGAACTCAGGACCTCTGGAAGAACAGTCAGAGCTCTTAACCGCTGAGCCATCTCTCCAACATTACTTTTTTTTTCTTGAGAAAGGACTCTGGAACTCACAGAGATCTTCCTGCTTCTGCCACTAGAGTGCTGGGATTAATGGCTTGTGCTGCCATGACTGGTCAATTGTCTTCTATTTTTAACTTTTTATTTGATTAGGATTTTTGGAGATGTGGTTTGACTATGTAGCTCAGGCCAGCCTTGAACTCTCTATCCCCTTGCCTCAGTCTCCTGTGTGTTGACATCACAAGCATATACCACACTATGTTAGGGCAGCAACTATCTTTTAAACCATGTAGGTATGAGGGTTACAAACAGTGGTACTGTATAATGTTTTGTATTTGTCTGTCTGCTTTATCAGTGCTCTTTATATCTTTGTATTAATTCAGGTTTCTCTTTCATGTTTGCCAATCTGGCCTAATGTATTTTTAATAGTTTGTAATATAGATTTCATATAAAAATTAATTCTTTGAGTTTTTACTTATTTGGTTTGTTTTTTCTATAATTTCAATATTTTTTATTTTATGTAATATTAGTGTTGTAATTTGAATGAGAAACGCAAGCATTTGAACCTTAGGTTCCCAGTTGGCAATACTGTTTGGGGGGTGCTAGGACACCCTTAAAAGGTAAGGCCTTTCTGGGAGGAGGATGTCACTGTGTGCAGGCTTTGGTAGTTAAAGACCTGCTCCATTTCCTGATTCTAATTGAAGATATGATGGCTCAGTTCTGTGCTCTGGTGGCCAAGTCTCCCCTCAGTAATAGACTCTGCCTCCAAATAAACTCTTCCTTCCAATAAAGTGCATTGCTCCTTGTATTTTATCACACCAATATAAAAGAACTAATACAAGTAAATTTATAGAAAAGATGTGAAGATATTACAGAATTCTCCTCCTATACCCTGCACCTATTTTCTCTGTTAGTAGCATCTGACATTTGCAATAGTACAGTTAAAACTAATCCTTAGTGACACATTGTCATTTGTTAAAGTGTGTACTTTATGCATATTTTCTGAGATTTGGTTATGTATCCTTTGGCTCCTTTTGGCTGGGATGAGCCCTTAGCTTTCCTCACTTGTTACTGATGATTTTGACAGTTATGAATCATACTGTAGGTCAGGTATTTTAAGGAATTTGGGTGTAGAATTTATAGAATTCAGAATCTATGTAATTTATCTAGAATACAGGTAAAGTGTAGTTCTCACATGCCAAGCATGTATCCTGTTGACATGACTGATCACTGGGAATAACTTGTCTGAAGTTTGTCATGTTTCTGACTGAAACATCACTCTTTCTCACAACTACTCATTTCTATGTTGTATTCTTTAGGAAGAATGCTGTAGTTTACCAAGGGAATAGGATCTACAAAAAGTATTTGGATTCTTCTCCATATGAGATTTATCTACTATTTTCTATGTACATATTTGTCAATTTACTTATGTCCCTATAGTTTCATTAATACTCATTTTTATATTTTATGCCTTAGTGTATGTGTTCTCTATAGTGAAATCACATAACAATATAGTTCCCAAATTTTTTTCCACTTACTCAGTGATAGATGGCCATATGGCAGTTTCATTTGCTCATGGGCAATAACTACCAACCAGAGTAGCAGTGCTTGTATACAGTTACTTTTTTAATCTAACAATCCACACTCATGTGTCATTATGTGGATATCTTAGAGTTCACTTTACCTGCAGCTATTAAGGTTATTTATATTTTTCTTTATCATATTTCAGAAGTTTCCAGCCATTATTTTTTTAAATATCTTTCAAGTTTCTCCATTTCTTTTCCTTTTGTGATTTCCACAATATGTGGTTAGAATATTTGATGTTGTTCTACAAATCCACTAGTTTCCTTTATTTTTATTCCTTTTAATTCCCTTTCTGCATCTTAGATTTTAAATGTTAAGTTTAAAAAAACATGTTCAACTCTGCTCATTCTTTAGCTTGCTCAAATCAAAAGATCACTCAGGTTTTTTTAAAAAATACATTATTAGTATATATTTTAGTTCCACAACTTGTTTTATTTCTCTCTTATAGTTTCTCTTTCCTTGTTAATATCCTCCACTTTCATCCTTTTTATTCAATCAGTGCTTTTACTAGTTAATCATTTTGAGACATCTCATTTGAAGTCAGTAAGTCTGATGTATGGGCATTTGTGATGTTAATTCATTTTATGGTGATTTAGTTTTCACTAGAAAATGACCACTTTTAATATTCTTAAATGATTAATATGGAAATTAAATTCCTCAATTTTACTGAATGAGTGCATTTCTGGTACCTTTTTGTGTATCTCTGCTTAGTGAATTTTCCAAAGTTTCTTTTTAAAATTTTTATTTGTTCTTAGAGAATTTCATAAATGTGCTTTGATAATGTCCACCTCTCTCCTGACTCTCTCCAGAGCCATATTTTCTTCCCCAAGCAATTGACTTTGTGTCTTCTTTTTGTCACTCAAGTTCAGTTTGCGCTGCAAATATATTCTTGTACATGTAGCCATTCATGAGAGCATGGTTCAAGACTGGATTCTACATTGTGTGTGATCATTGATGCCATTTTTTATTCTTCCAGTTCAGCAGTTACTGAAATGGGAAATATCTCTTTAAATGCCAAAACAGTGGTGGTCTGTTGCTTTGAATGAGAGTGTCCCCTATAGGCTGAAATGTTTCAACTGTTGATCCTCAGCTAGTGGCCTTGTTTGTGGAGCCTTAGGAGGTGGAGCTTTGACAGTTTAAAGACTTGTGCCATTTCCAGTTTGCTCTGCTTGCTTCAGGCTTGTGGTTCAAGTGTGATCTCTCAGCTTGTTGCTCCAGTTATCATGCCTGCTGCCTAGATGGAAGGTTTTCAATGGAGATGTGTTAACTGGGGTTGAACACACACAGACGTAGATTCTCTGCATTTGACCAGTTGCAGATCTTTATATAGTGAGGTATCACAAACCCAGAAAGATAAGCAGGGGATGTACTCACTCATTAGTGGACTTTAAACAAAAAGCAAAGCATGTCCGAGCTGCAAACCACAGCCACTGAACAGCTTGGGGTCTGAAACACCTTGGACCAGCACCTTGGAGCCCACTCCCTCTAGAGGAACACCTGACTCAGTCTTGATGTTGGGGTGAGGAAAGTGGATCTGCCAGGAGTGGATGCTGCACTAAGCCACCTTGGGACCTTGGGACCTCCTGCCCTTGCTGGTGAGGAGATAAGGAGATGGGGAGGAGAGAGAGTGACTGGGAGGGGCGGGAGGGGGAAGGGAGTCTGAACAAGGGGGGATACATGGGTAAAAATGAGACTTTATTCATAATAATAAAAAGGAAAAAAGCTTTTTGATGAGGCTAAGAACTACACTTATCTATGAGTATGAGGATAAGTGTTTAGAAAACAGAAATTATATTGGTTTAGGAAAGTAGCAATAGCAGGCTCTCCTTTCTGTTCTTTGATCCAAGCATGAGTGAGTGGTTGGCTAGGTTTCAAGCAGCCGTCATGAGTTCACTTCTGTTGAAGCCCTTATGTCCTTAGAGAGTTGTTGCTTATCCTGAAGACAAAAGTGGCACGGTAAACTCCATTGTGAATCTCTTGCCAGTTCAATCCTTGTTGTGATACACAGGCTTTACAGCTGGCTTGGGCTACTCATTGCTTCTCTCTCTTGCCAGGCTGTGCAGTACCTTTCAATTGGATAAGAGCTCTACTCCTCATGGAGGACTTCCAACCCAATTCTGACTGATTCTTTCAAGTCCTGTGTTCAAAGTGTGTGATGTCTTTAGCAATGCGTCATACCTTCACATTCTAGTTGGCAAAAAAGGACAGCAGCAATAGTGTATATTGTTTTGGTAATCTCTTGGATACCTTGACCAATAACTTAAAAGGAAGTTTCCCATACCTGGATCTGGAGTTTTTGTTAGTCTATGGCTCTTTGGGGAGCATTATCACCCTTCATGGCATAACTTCCTTTAAAATACATATCTATGTATACCCATATGCATATGCATGTTATTTTAGGTAAATATAAAAAATAATGTAATTCCCTGTTTACATTTTAAGAACTTATTTTAATTATTTATAAGTAG